>ML360820.1:0-136066 GCA_005239505.1 Nicotiana paniculata
ATAAAAAAAATGTGGTCTCTTTTAAAAATGGGATCTCTTTTAAAAAGTTTGATTCATTTTTTTTGGGCAGAGGAGTTTAGTTATCTTCTTTTGTATTAAGGAACGTAGAATTACTATATAATAGTGAAACGTGTAAAAAAAGTCATTAAATTATACTTCATTTTCATTCAAAGTGTCAATTTCCTTGGGGAATTGGTCATCCAAATTACCTTTAGTTCTTCTACAAGTCTTCCATAATAACAAAAGGAAGAAAGGAAATAAGAGAAAAGAGTTAGTGAAAAGATTCAGGTATAAGGTCTAAGAAGCTCTTACGTTAAAGATGAGCTCAGCAGGCATGTTGTGCTCCATCAAATTCTGCAGTTTCCCACGTATTTTCCCCCTCTAGGTATGTTAAGGTTATTCCTTCTTCTTTTTTAGTATGGTCCAAATTATACTGAAGAAACGAGCAAATACACATTTTCTATAAATTACTCTATTCATAGAAATAGTAGGGGTGTCTATATTCTTGATTCCCCATGAGAATTATTATTATCTTCTGTTCATGGATCTCGAAAATACGTATGTTGTTAAAGTTTATTTCATGATATTAATCAGAGGCATAATGCCCTTATGACGTACCGAGAGATTTTATTGACGTATTTCATATGCATTTCATGCATTTACATATNACGGCGTTATACACGCACCACCACCTGATCAGCTGGTATATGATGATGAAGTGCCCGTCGCGGCCCATCGGTTTGGTTCGTGACACTAATTACATATCCGGGCTCGTGGGCGAATGGGTGATCGAATTTTTGGTCCGAACCTCGTGTTTTGACCAAGGGGGCCCAAGGTCGATTTTTGACTTTTTGGGAAGAATGATAGAAAACTCATAATTAAGCATTGGGGTTGAATTATTTAGCACTTATTGATATTATTAAGCTAATTATATTTAGATACAATTGAATCGGAGGCGAATTAAAAGGGAAAGCGGTAATTGAGGCTTGATTTTGATCGTGGAATTCGAGGTATGTTGTTTGTCTTAACCTTAGCTTGATGGAATAGGTATGGTGTCTTATTTGCTATGTGTTAGTGTAATATGCAACGTATAGGTGCCGTGACGAGTATCTATACGTTGGAGTCAAGCATGCCCATCAGTCGAATATTGTGATTTATGTTATTTTTCATCAAACATTACTTGAGTTTAATTTGATAATTATCCATGTTGGCGGTATTTCTTTGGTATTGATCATTGTTGACAATTGGTTCAAGTTAATAATTATTACGTGAAGCTAAGTAACTAAGTGAGGTTGGTTATAGTTGTTTCCCTTGCTGGGATGATATTGATTCTACTGTTGGCTCCCTTGCCGGGACATTATGGCTTTATTATTATTGTACTGTTGATTTTTCTTGCCGGATTGTTGTTATTGATTTGTTTGGGTGAGGAAGAGTGTTAAAGTACGAAGGGTGATGTCGTGCCGCTTTATTTTATTTATGGTGAGGATGAGTGTAAAGCACGAAGGGTGATGCCGTGTATGATATTGTGAGGACGAGCGTAAAAAAACGAAGGGTAATGTCGTGCCATATTATGAAATTAAAAGCACGAAGGGTGATGCTGTGCATTCTATTTATTGTTTGGTGAGGATGAGAGTAAAAGCACGAAGGGTGATGTCGTGCACTTGTTTTCTTTGTGTTACTATTTCTGTAGTTTCAGTTGATATTTTATTTGTTGTTTTATCTCGTTATTCCCATTAATTGATATTCTCTCCCCTCAACATGTTTTCCCATTCCTTATTTGGTATCTAGTTGCTTATTTCTTGTCATTATTAGTTTTTGTTTCGTACATGATTAAATTGCATATGCTTATTTGGTTGTCGTGTCCTAGTCTCGTCACTACTTCGCGGAGGTTAGGCTCGACACTTACTCAGTACCTGGGGTCAATTGTACTGATACTACACTCTGCACGTTTGTGCAGATCCCGGTACTGGACCCTTCGGACCTTAGATCAGGGTTGCTGCCTTCAGTGCAGCGGAGACTCCAAGGTAGTTCTACAAACGTCTGCAGGCCTTGGCGTCCCCTCCTATTTTATTTCTATTCTGTTCTTATTTACTTCTGAGACAGATGTATACTTATATTTTGTTCAAACTCCTATTTGTAGTATTCATAGACAGTCCATGAGATTGTGACACTTGTTCTGGGAGTACTTTGGTTCTGGATTTCGTATTAGTATTATATCAAACTGTTGAATCATGTCATCTCGTATTTTAAATTCCGCTGATTTGTACATCACCTGTTGTCTGTTAAAAATAAATGAATAAGGTAAATAAACATTAATGTTGGCTTGCCTAGCGGGTTCAATGTTAGGCGTCATCACGGTCCCGACAGTGAAATATTCGGGTCGTGACAAGTTTCCTCTGAAAAACCCTTGAATTATCGCCTCAATCCGAGCTCTCAAAGTCCCAAAGTGAAAATGAGATAAAAACCCTCGAACTTAGTCTTTTCTACCCAGCGATCTCGCACCTGCGGGCTCTTAGTCGCACCTGCGGAATTTCTATCGTAGGTGCGGACTTGACTTAAGTGCCCTGGGTCCTCTTTTGCGAGAGGAGGGGCCGCACCTGCGGATGCGCACTTGCGACCAATGTGTCGTACCTTCGACTCAATTGCTCATGCGTATCTTCCAAACGCAGAACGAGGCCACTTCTGCATAAACCCTTCCGCACATGTGAATCCTGTCTGTAATCCGCTTCTGCGATCTTCCACTCGCACGCGCGTGTCTGCACCTGCGGCCAACCCCACCGTAGGTGCGATGACACCAGAAATTGAAACTTCAGCAATCTTCCCAAGTCCAAAATGAATCCGAAAATGATCTGAAACACACCCGAGTCCCTAGGGACCGCAACCAAGTATACTCACAAGTACTAAAACACCATACGAACTTACTCGAGCCCTCAAATCACATCAAACAACAACAAAAACACGAATCACGTTCCCATACAAACTTAATGAACTTTAAAACTTCAAACTTCTACAACCGATGCCGAAACCTATCAAATCATGTCTAATTGACCTCAAATTTTGCACACAAGTCAAAATTGACATTACGGACCTACTCCAACTTCCGGAGCTGGTATCCAACCCCGATATCAAAACGTTCACTTCCGGTCAAACTTACCAAAAATTCAACTTTTGCCATTTCAAGCCTAATTCAGCTACAAACCTCAATTTCACAATCCGGACACGCTCCCAAGTCAAAATCTCCCAACGGAGCTAACGAAACTGATGAAACTCCATTCTGGAGTCGTCTTCATATATTTCCAACTACGGTCAAAATCCTAGAACGTAGGCTTCCGTTTTAGGGATTAAGTGTCTCAAATCACTCCGAATCCAAAAACAAAACCTCCTGGCAAGTCTCATAAGTAGAAAAAGATATGGGAAAAACAGTTAATAGGGAATCGGGGCTAATAATCTCAAAACGACCGGCCAAGTCGTTACAGTAGACAAGTAATTGGAAAAATTAAGGTTACTTAGGTGATCTTGGTTTGCGGCTTGACGATTGACATGCCAATATGCATTTTCAAATAGTTAATTACTTACTCCTTCCGTCTCATATTATGTGTCGTGTTTCTCTTTTACATGTCCCTTAAGAAATATTAATCAGAAAATGGATTAGACTATTCTACCCTTATTTATGTTTTAAGATATAATCTCTCTTCATTGGGTACCGATTCTATTCATGTGTTATCTCTATCTTCAAGAACAATTATTAATAGGGCAAAAAAGAAAAAAAACAATCAATTTTGTCTTGAAAATTTAAAATGACAAATAATTTGAGATAATTATTTTAGTAACTATGACTATTAATGTGAGACGGAGGGAGTATTCATTATTCCATTAATATTTACTACCCACCGAATAATTTTTTATTCTTTGTGCAGTTAGTTAAATAGGATCAATGTTATCATTTTTACAAATTTGCAATTTTTTTATATTTATTTTTTATTCTAAAATAAAACAAATTTGTTGATATTATTTATGTACTTTTCAAATTTTATTTTTATTAGTAAGGCATACACGCGCAACGTGCGTGTTCAGAAGCTAGTCTATCTATATTATTAAAAGGCATGAATACAATGTCGGTTTACCAAAACAACCTTATAATATTAAGAATAATAACTCATAATAAAAGGACATAATCGGAGTTCTAGATATTAGCCCTATAATCCTATTAGTTTTAGGATATAATACTATACATTAGAAACCTTACATGATTACCGTTAGGAATTTTATTTGTATATTAATTTCGGGCTGTCTAATTCATATAAAATTGAACAAGTAAAAATCTTTAATCATGTAATCCTTTTACTTTTAGGATATACTTCTTAAAAATTCCTATTATATTTAATTTAAAAACTTATTATAATGTCCTATTACTAATTTAATTTGGAAAGGTAATATATTGTACAAATCCATTTAGAAAATGAGAGCCTATATTATTATAAAATTATAAATATAATATTAATATATTAAAATAGCCCTAAAATATTAATGGAAGAAATTATAGGGAAGGATATAACTACAACTATTTTTTGACTACAATATCTTCTATGCTAATTTTTAATATTTAGGATTTTAAAATTAATAAAATTTTGTCTATTAAATTCTCATTAAAAATATGTAGGAAGTTTTAATAAATTAATTTCATAAGAATCCTCCGTATTAGCAATACATTACCATTACATAATGTCCAATACCAAGAAAAAATAAAAGTAATATTATATGGACTGCATAAAAAGTTGAAATTGAGAAAAAAAAAATACTCCCATGGTAATATATTTTTATATTGTATTTAAACTAGTTTCCTACTCAAACAATAGTTTTTAATTAATTTTTCATGTAATATTGAAAAATACCTAATTATTAAATAACAACTAAGAAAATATTTAAGAATATAAATGCGTGAGAAAGAGAGAAAAAATAGTTGGTAAAAGTTAATTAAATATTCAAAATAAAAGATGAAGTAGTAATAAGATCTGAATCACCATAGAATAAATTATTATTTTATGTTAAAACCAAATAACTAAATCTTTTATTAATTATTTAGCAAGAGAATCCAATTCAATTATTTTTTAAATTCATCATATGAGTAAAATTCTTATTCAAGTAAAAAAAAATCTAAAGTGTGTTAGAACACAAAGTAAAAAGGTTAGTATATTATTAAGAATCAAAATGTTATACAAATGTGTGAGGAAGCAAAATCAAAGTTAAATCCTAAACAAGAACAAGCTTTCAAGACTATGTAATAAAGAGTCTACTCTGGTATAACGAGATTATTCCTTGTAGATGCCTCCGGCGGAATCAAAATAATATTTCTATGTCATACATTACTTGCAAATATCATATCAAGAGGCATGACACTGTTAGCAATAATAGCAAGTGGTGTACCAACAACGATTTTATTGTGAGACCACCCACTTTAGATTGTATACCTCTTCAAACAATTTAAATAACCATCACAAATATATCAAAACAGAGCAATGATGCTAAATTTATAAGGAAAGAAAAACTGATAATATAGCATGAAGCACCTATGGCTAAGTGTCAAACAATCGAAATAATTGTCCCGAGTTCTAAAGATATATATGATATCAATGAACCGTTTGGCAAAAAATTAATGGTTTGGGAGGTGATTTCTGTCAAGTACTACCAGTAGTTCCAAAATCGACAAAACCTGAGACTGTAAAAGCTAGCTTGCCAAAGTTATATTTCTGGTCGCGCATGAAAAAGATTCAACTAACAAGAAATATAAAGTAAGAACAGATCCAGTAGCCAATGTCTTCTTGCTTCGTGTCAGAAACGAAGAAGAGCATCCAATAAAAGATGATTTGGTTCTTCCTGAAACACTTGGTTATCAATCCTAATGGTAATAGTAGTGCATTTAATGAGAGAAATATTTCTATCAATAAATTAAAATACAATCTGTGCAAATCGCATGATAGAATTAAAAAGATATCTTAGCTAGCAGAAATAAATATGTTGATCAACTTAATAAAAGGTTGATTGCAAAATTTTATAGTAAAAAAAATATTTTTCAGCTTTTGACTCAGCAGAAAATGATATCAATAATTACTACCAAAAAGAATATTTAAATACTTTAATACCAAATGGCCTTTTACCATACATGTTTGTTGTCAAGTTTCTTATTTTTTTACATATGTTAGTGTCACCATATATATAATAGACTAAGTTAAAATTGGTCTTCCATTGTATATAGGTTAATTTGGAAGAAAAATATGCCCGTCATGCTACTGAAAAATTTATATAAGCCGAATAACTTATGTAATAGCACACAAATGGTATAGAGAAGTTTTGACAATAACGTCATACATGCAAAAATTATGATATTGATTAATGTGATTCTAAGTATATTCTTACCCTGAATTCAACTTTCGTCTTCCGAAACTAACGAATATACTTTTAAATTTGTGCGAAAATAATTTTTAGTATGTATGTTTTACAAAATATAATAAATAAAGCATAAGGACATACATCCTAAATATTGGACTATATTTATCACAATTATTTTCTTGCACGAATAACTGTATGTTGCACTTTAAAGAGGGATATCAAGATCGACAACAAGAGTTCTGGTTAAGGCAGATCAATCAATGAATTAGGTGAAAACATACACAAAAGAAAATTGTCCACAATGAAAGTTCGTTAAGATACCATCACAATAAATATATTTTTAAATAATATATAATTATCTAACTAACATGACAAAATGGTCATTTGTGTAAGTTTTGATGTCCTTTTATTTTAAATTCATGTATTATTCTAATGTAATAATATTTTTCGGCATTTAGATGATTGTTGTTTTATTATACATAAAATTTCTCTCATTAATAAATTTTATTGTTCCTTCATATAAATAAATGTTTAAATCGTCACATATCATTATTAACGTGCAAGACACGTTCATAGATACTAGTCTATATTATATTAAAAGCACGAAGGCCTTTAACGAAATGTCGTTCGTCTTTTTTGCCCCTTAAAAATAAATTTTATATTAGAAAAAATCGTCATTTAATTATTTTATTATATTTAGGAATAATTATTTAATTAATTTCCTACTATTTAGGAACATTCATTTAATAATTAATCTAATACTTAAAACTTTTATTTTTCAATTTCTTTTAGATCTAAAATTTTAAAGACTTTCAACTAAAACTAGGAAAGTTTTCGTTATTCAACTAAAACTAAAAAAGTTTCGTCTTTCAACTAACTTAGAAAAATTTTATTCACTTTCAAGAAAAGTATTGTAGGAAGTTATTTTGTTAATAAACTTTTGACAGATTACTTCTTCAAAAAATATTAGTAAAAAACTAATTTTCTTTTTGGTTCTGGAGTCTTCATTTTCTAATAAATTATAAACTATATATTATTTTATTTTATATAAATCCTTTCCTATTTCAAATTATATACCAATTTTTTTTTTATAAAAGAAGCTACAATTCTACGTTTTCATCATCAGACTTTACGTTAGTCTAGCGGTTTGAGCGGCAACTATAAAATTAAGAATTTTTAGGTTCTTCTTTGTGCAATTTTCTACGGTAGTTGAATTTTGCATTCACGTTTATATTAGTAGTTAAATTTTGCATTCACGTATTTATATTAAGAATTAATTTTGCATTCACGTATTTAACAAGTACATCTTTATTATGGTTTTCTTAATTGTGAACCTTGATTGAACATGTGCCTGTTTGGCCAAAATCTCAAATTTTTTATGTTTTTAGTTGTTTTATAATTTTACAGTATTTCTTATTAATTAAAGAAATAGAATAATTCACATGTTGTTTGCGAGAAAAAAAAAGATCTAAAAAGATCTTTTGTCAGTTAGACGAATATCTCGTGTGTTTTTTGGAATGAACTTAAGAATATATATTTTCCAAAAAAATTTCAAAAAAAAAAACTCTTAAATTGTCGAGAGTTTGTGTGCTCTTGATTAAAATATAAAGAAATACGAGAACTTGGGAAATTATAGAAATGAATAAATCTTAAGTTGAAAATATTCACTAAGATGATTGGGGACTTTTATGATCACTGTTTCTTCATTAAACCAGTTGCTAAACAGAATAAAAAATTATCATTTTCAAAAACTCACACTTTATTTTATAACTCAAATATAATTAGTTAATAAAGTATTTATGTGATTTTTCAAAAATATATACTTATTGAGAAGGAATACACGCGCAACGTGCGTATCATATAATTGATTATTATAAAAGTAAAGAACCCTTAAATTTAAAAGTCAAATTACAGAATAACCCTTCTAAATGATTTGAACCCTACTTATCTAAAAAGAAAAAAGAAGAAAAACTAGACGCCTACAGAGCCCCAACCAACGCTTCATGCTTCATGAACAGTCACAACTCACAACCATAGCTAAAAGATGCCTTGTCGTGGCAGGGAAAAAATATATCATCTTGCCCTATTTTAATTCGCATCCATCTTCCGTAAACAACTTCAGTGTTGAATTAATTCCTTCGCTATACCTTAACTTTATATATATTTTTCTTTTGCAAATATTATTTATCATCTGGATTTGCTTTTAGGAGTTGTACCTTAAAGATCGTGTTGTTTTAGGTTCAGTATAAACACTGCCCAATTAACCAATCTTCATATTTATTCATTAGTAGTCACAACCTTTGAGAAAAAACCTAATGCCTACAAACAGTTCTCAATTAGCCAACACTTCATATTTGAAAATATTGACATGGTTATTGAAGTTGTGCCTCGAGTATTTATCAATGTACTTTTCATCCAATCCTCATATTATCTTTTCAACCGTTGCAACACAAGTATCCAGGTTTCTTCTTGTCTGTGTTCTTGCCGAATCTTTTTGTGGTTGTAAGTGTCGAGAGGCGTCGCAATTATGATGTATACGATTAAAATCAATCGCGCCCGATTTTATGGCCTCGAGGGACTGCCTCGAGATTAAGTTTGTATCGAAGCAAGCTCGAGCCTGAGGAACACGGAGTCTGAGAGATCGAGATCGGGCTAGATCGACATAGAAGTAACGGAATAACGAGATATCCGCAATCGACCACCAATCTCGGCGGGAATCTCGGGATTGGCGGAACCGTTAACGGTTACTGATATCAATCATATATTTTGTTTTCCAAAATTAGAGTTATACCTTATATAGAATTCCTCAACTATATAAAGAGGAAACCTGCTCATTTGTAAAGGGAGATACGAATCATATACGCATTTACTGAGAAATACAAACACTCTACTCTTTTACTTGCTCTTAATTATGTACTTTTCTTATTGTCCATATTGTCTTTATTGTTCTTATTGTTCTTGTTGCTCTTAACGCTTGATCTCGAGCCTATTCCGAATTGAGGTCGATAGCTCGCAAACAACACTAGTTTGTTCCATTTCAATCGTCTAATTCACTTATTTATTCAACCGTTTATCAATTGGTATTGAATCAGATCACGTATCCTTATAACCACTTTACAAGTTTAATTATTACTCGTATTTTGAGGTAAACAGTTTGGCATTCACCGTGGGACTAAGGATAATAGTGGTCGTTTAGTGCTAATCCTGGTACAACACACTATTTTACACTTGTTCCTTGTCAAGAATTTTTTTTCAGGTTAAAATCATGTTAAACTCGCAAAACACATCTACACACGGTGACAACGGCCTTGGGCTCCACGGAGAAAACGAGAATGTTATCTCCCCAGGAATCGAGGTGCCACAGGTCGACCTCGGAGAAGCACCGCCCATTAACCCGGTTGGTGTCAGTTCTCATGTTGCCTTGAATGCGGATTTGGGCGCAGACCCCGAGGGAAGTGTACGCAGAGAGGGTCGAACAGACGGTCGAGGAACGTAGGGTAGAGGAGATGAAGGTGGCAGTCTCCAAGTTATATTTGAAATGCTGCAAGCCCAACAAAACGCCATTGCTCAGTTGCAAAATCAGCACAGGGCACCGAATAGGGTCGAACAAGAGGCTACTTGACGTACCGAGCCAGTTCCTGAAAGATCAGGTGATAATACTTCGACAACTGATCCTGCTATAATGAGGTGCTCGAGGATCTTACTAAGAGAATAGAATCAGGAGAAAAGAAAATCGAGGCCAACGACAAGAAGGTGGAAACTTTTAACTCTCGAGTTGATCAGATACCGGGGGTACCACCTATCTAAAAGGAATGGACTCCAATAAGTTCGTGCAAAAACCATTCCCTCAGAGTGCGGATTCGAAGCCCATCCCAAAGAAATTTTGTATGCCCGATATACCTAAATACAACGGGACTTCAGACCTCAACGAGCACGTTACTTCTTACATGTGCACCATAAAAGGTAATGATTTGGAGGATGACGAGATCGAGTCTGTACTGCTAAATAAATTCGGGGAGACCATGTAGAAGGGAGATATGATTTGGTACCACAACTTGCCACCAAACTCTATCGGTTCGTTTACCATGTTGGTGGATTTGGTTGTAAAAGCACACGCTGGTGCCATAAAGGTTGCAACGAGAAAATCAGACATCTTCAAAGTGAAGCAGAGGGATAACGAGATGCCAAGAGAGTTTGTATCTCGATTCCAAATGGAACGTATGGAATTACCATTAGTTACTAATGATTGGGCTGTTCAAGATTTCACCCAAGGATTAAACGAGCGGAGTTCGATCACATCACGCCGGTTGAAACAGAACTTGATCGAGTACCTCGCTGTGACTTGGGCAGATGTTCATAACTGACATCAGTCGAAGATTAGGGTTGAGGATGACCAATTGGGAGCCCCTTAAAGTTCAATACATCCAAATCGGTCGACAGGTAAAAACCAGAGAGATATTGATAGAGACTCGAGGCGAATAAAGATCGGTATTAGTCGTATGTTTCAGATCGAAGGAATAACAGTTCGTGATGCAACTCCGCCTGGAACGATAGAAGGAGTGACCGAGGGCAAAAATTCTCGGGGACTAATAAGTAAAACTGGCTTCGACAAATATGCAGATCCCACAAAAGCGCCTCGATTATCGGAGTACAATTTCAATGTCGATGCATCGGGGATTGTATCGGCCATCGGAAGATCAAAGACACTAGATAGCCCAGGCCTATACAAACCGATCTCTCTCAATGGAATCCAAACTTCATGTTTAAGTATCATGGCACGCTTGGCCATTGGACCGAAAACTGCAGACAGTTGAGAGAGGAGTAGCTCGATTATTCAATGAGGGCCACCTTCAAGAGTTCCTCAGCGATCGAGCCGAAAATCACTTCAGGGAAAGAGACGCCAACAGAGAGAACGAACAAGAAGAACCTCAGCATATCATTCACATGATCGTCGGCAGGGTCGAAATCCCAAAATGGTCTATATTCAAATGCACCAACGTGTCGATCACCAGAGAAAAACAGACTCGAGACCATATGCCCGAAGGCACTCCATCGTTCAATGACGAAGAAGAAGAAGAAGGCATCTCTCAGCCGCACAATGACGCCCTGGTAATTTCTATTTTGTTAAATAAAATTCAAGTTAAACGTGTTCTAGTGGATCCAAGTAGTTCGGCAAACATAATCAGATCGAGGGTCGTAGAGGAGCTCGACTTGCTAGACCAGATTGTACCTACATCTCGAGTCCTAAACGGCTTCAACATGGCTAGTGAAACAACTAAGGTAGAGATAATCCTACCAGTGAACGTGGCCAGGACCATCCAAGACAATAAATTTCATGTCATTGAAGGCGACATGAGGTATAATGCACTGCTCATAAGGCCCTAGATCAACAACATGAGGAAAGTGCCATCAACCTTTCACCAAATGATAAAGTTCCCAACAATGGATGATATGAAAACGGTTTATGGGGAACAACACGTTGCAAAGTAAATGATGTTGATATCAGCATCTTCGACCTCAGATAAATCGAGCGCCAAAGATAACCAAGCAGCCAAATAGCAATCACCGTCCTCAGCCTCGACCGAATCGGAGAAACAGTTAATCGAAGATGAAGAAGAGGATTTTCTTACTCCTCGAACTTTTGTTGTTCCCGAAGAATCGGATGCAACAAAGTCAACGGTCGAGGAGCTGGAGCAGGTGATACTGATCAAGTATCTACCTGAACGAAAGGTATACCTGGGAACGAGTTTGATCCCCGAACTCAGGAAAAAACTCATTCAATTTCTTATTGATAACATGGATTTCTTTTCATGGTCCCATTTAGACATGATAGGAATCCCACCGGAGATAACGACTCATTGGCTGAGCCAGGATCCCAAGTTCAGACTGAAAAGTAAAAGAGAAGGCCTCAGTCTGAGGTAAAGCATGCCTTCATAAAAGAGGAGGTAACCAAACTTCATAAAATAGGGTCCATTCGGGAAGTAAAGTATCCCTAATGGTTAGCTAACGTAGTCGTAGTCCCCAAAAAGGAGAACAAACTTAGAATGTGTGTAGACTATAAGGACTTGAATAAAGCGTGTCCAAAAGACTCTTTTCCCTTGCCTAACATCGATCGAATAATCGATGCCACGACCATCCACGAGATACTTACCTTCTCGACGCCTATTCTGGGTACAATCAGATCCAGATGGACCCGAAGGATCAGGAAAAGAATTCTTTTATCACTAAGTCTGGGACCTACTGTTATAATGTAATGCCCTTTGGGCTAAAAAATGCGGGAGCTACATAACAACGCCTAGATAATAAGATGTTCGAAGAACAGATAGGTAAATCAATGGAAGTTTACATTGACGATATGTTAGTGTTTACCTTGAAATACGAGTACCAATTAAACTTGTAAAGTGGTTATAAGGATACGTGATCTGATTTAATACCAATTGATAAATAGTTGAATAAATAAGTGAATTAGACGATTGAAATGGATCAAACCAGTGTTGTTTGCGAGCTACCAACCTCAATCCGGAATAGGCTCGAGATCAAGCATTAAGAGCAACATGAACAATAAGAAAAATAAAGACAATAAGAATCGAGAGTATTAAGAGAAAGTAAAAGAGCAGAGTGTTTGTATTTCTCAGTAAATGCATATATGACTCGTATCTCCCTTTACAAATGAGCAGGTTTCCTTTTTATATAGTAGAGGAATCCTAAATAAGGTATAACTCTAATTTCGGAAAACAAAATACATGATTGATATCAATAATCGTTAACGGTTCCGCCAACTCTAGATTCCCGCCGAGATTGGTGGTCGATTGCGGATATCTCGTTATTCTGTTACTTCGATGTCGATCTAGCTCGATCTCGATCCTTCAGTCTCCGTGTTCCTTATTCTCGATCTTTCTTCAATACGGACTTAATCTCGAGGTAGACCCTCGAGCCCATAAAATTGGGCGCGGTTGATTTTAACCGTATACAGATAGTCCCCGCGTTTCTTAGAATGAAATGATAAGAAACGATTTGAACCTCGATTCCTATGTACCTCGATCATGATGTCGTCTACATGACGTATGCGATGTATGTGACCGAAACGTCTTGTTGGTTCGGTTCCCAAAAAACCATCAATACATGTCAGTCATCGGTCGACCACTAGTGACACCGAACCGTCGTTACAAGACTATAAATACCACCTCTCTTGTTGATTCAAACTTTACTTTACTTTGATTATAAACTCCCGATTTCCCAATTCTTCTCATATTTCTCTCATCGTCGCTTATTACGCCACCATAGTTTTTATCGGAGCCACTAATCTCATAGCTTTCTTCCACCTTCTACAAATATACAAATGGCAAAGACTTCCAAGATTGTGCCAAAAAAAGAAAAGGCACTGTCTTCTTCTACCCGGTCGGCCGGCGATAAGACATTGGTAGAACCGGCCCCTCATGAATACGTTCCTGGCCCATGCGTCCTTAAAACTGACTTTAAAGTCAAGAACCCATCTTCAGTGTCGGGATGATGCGAACACGTGTCGATGTACATGTGTTCGATTACTAAGGGCCATGTATGCCAGGAAAAAGGATTGCAAATGGGGTTCGGAGGTAGCGGTGCATATTCTTGCACCTGAAGAGAGCATTACCACACACGTGAAGGGGTTCTTAAGTGTTTACACTTACCCCTTCACACTGGGTCCCGTCGACTTGGTGATTTTCGACTTCTGTAGGAGGTACGAAGTCACCCTCGGTCAGCTCTATCCTTCACTTTGGCGCATAGTGATTATGTTGAGCTTCTTCTCCAACGAGGCCGGAGGGTTGGAGTTCACTCTGAATCATCTTATACGGTTGTACCGGCCTCGACTCTATTGAGGGATAATTAGGCTTCATTGCCGAGCAACAAAGACTCTATTCTCGAACATCAACGAGGATAAAGATCGAGGCTGGATGAGTTGATTCTTACGAGTGAGGACCTATGACATAATACCAAAGTAAAAGACGTCATTCCCTAACAAGTGGAATTCCAAGTGTAAGTGAATTTTTATTCTTTGATTTTGTGCTTCTATTGAATTTTCCTAATATATTTCTTTAATCACGTAGTTGTCCCTTGGATGCCCGAGGCGGTGCCCGATTTTGAAGACTGGATCCAGAACCTCACCTATACTTTGACTCGTGCTTAACGAGTGTGGAGGGATTTGGCCAAGGGCAGGTGGGAGGCTGATCTCTTCTTACGTATTCTAAAGTAATTACATGTTTTCTTCATTACTAATATTTCTTCATGTAGGTCTGACCAAAGATGCCATTCTTAGGCCTTCGAGCGAAGGAGGCGAAGCTAAGTCCCCGGCTCCGAGGAAGGAAAAGGATAAGAAGAGAAAGGATCTCTCGCAATCCGAGGTTTCCAAACCCAAATCTCGAAGGGTGAGGAGAAAAACGGTCGGTCTCTCGGCAGACGCGGTCCAAAAGTTGAGAGACCAGGATGAGGAAAAAGAAGAAGACACCTTAGCGTTGATAGTTCGTCCTCGGAAGTCTGTCGAGGTCACCTCACATTCCGAGCTGCCACCTGCTATAACCGAGCCTCACCATATGATGACCCAAAAGGGTCATCCCGTGTAATCTTAGCTAAATATCTATTATAAGGCCGTGAAAGCCTCCTTTTATCTCACCTTGATGTGTGTGCGCATGCCGGACGTGTAGCCAGTAAGCCGTTAAGTGAAAAATTGATAAAATGATAATTTTGTATTAATTATTTGAGTAAAGTTGACTTTGTTCAACATTTTGGTAAACGGACCCAGATCCGTGATTTGACGATCCCAGAGGGTCCATAGGAAAATATAGGACTTGGGCGTATGCCCAGAATCGAATTTCGAGGTGCCAAGTCTGAGAAATGAATTTTTGAAGAAAATTATTTTTTGAAAAATATAAAGGTTTTGAAAATGAGATTTGATGTGAAACCTGTGATATCGGGCCCGTATTATGGTTCCGGAGCCCCGAACAGGTTCAATATGTCTTATATGTGTTATCTGTAAAATTTGGTGGGAAACGGACTTAGTTTGACGTGATTCAGATCAAAAATGAAAAATTTAGAAGTTTTGGAAGTTTAAAAGAATTTCATTGATTTTTAGGTTTAATTCGATGTTCTTGATGTTATTTTGGCGTTTTGATTACTTGAATAAGTTCGTAATATGTGTTTGAGGTTGTGTGCATAATTGGTTTAGAGCCCCGAGGGCTCGAGTGAGTTTTGGGTGGGTTCCAGGGTGTTTAGAGTTTAAGAATCACTGCTGGTGCACCAGTTTTGGTGCGCTCGCACCTGCGAGCCTTGGGCCGCAGGTGCGAGCCCGCAAGTGCGGATAACCAGCCACAGGTGCGGTCCAGCCCCAGCCAACCCAATTCCGCAGGTGCGACTTATTCTTCGCAGAAGCGGTTCCGCAGGTGCGGTCCTCAGTGGCTTAGCCCATTTCCGCAAGCGCGACGGATTTTCCGCACCTGCGAAAGCGCAGGTGCGACCCAGGCACCGCAGGTGCGAGGGTCGGGCATTGTTTAAGTTAGATGTTTCACCCGATTTCTTTTTCATTTCTTCATCAAAATAGGAGACCAATGACGATTTTCTCAAGAGAGTTTCTTCCCAAATCATAGGTAAGTAACCCCTAACTAATTTCTTTCAACTTCCTAATGACTTTCATAAAATTTTATCAAGAATTCTAGGGTTTTAATGGTAGAAAATTGGGGATTTGGGTAGAGTTAGGGATTTTCGATTATTTGGGAATTTGACCTCGTTTTGGGGTCGGATTTCAAAAAAAATTATATGTTCGAGCTCGTGGGGGAATGGGTGATCGGGGTTTGGTCCGAACCTCGTGTTTTGACCAAGCGAGCCGGGGTCAATTTTTGGAATTTTGGAAAGAAAATTGGGAATTATATATTTAAGCATTGGAACTGAATTGTTAAGCATTTATTGATGTTTGAGTCAATTATGTCTAGATATTATTGATTTGGAGTCGGGTTCGAAAGGAAAATCGGTGCTAGAGGCTTGATTTGGATTCTTGGAGTCGAGGTAAGTGTTTGGCCTAACCTTAGCTTGACGGAATATGTGTTTAGTCATATGTGCTACATGTTATTATCATGTTCAATGTATAGGTGAGGTGACGAGTACCTATACCTTGTTGTCAAGCATGACCGTGAGTCATATATTATGGTATATGTGTTTTTCTTCGATATCCAGCGTGTTATGAAGTAGATTTCATTTTTGAGATTATACAATTGTTGGAAATACTTGGTTGTGAACACTGTTGATTAGTTGTTCGATTGAGGATTAATTGGTTATGTTGTACATTCAGTGAGATTGGTTATAGCTGTGTCCCTTGCCGGGACGATGATATTTCTGTTATTGTTCCCTTGCCGGGATATTGTAAATTATGGTTTGGATTGTGGTCCTTCCTTGCCAAATTGTTGTTCTGGTTATAATTTAGGTGAGGAAGAGTGTAAAAGCACGAAGGGTGATGGCGTGTATTTATTTATTGCATTGTGAGGATGAGAGAATAAAGCACGAAGGGTGATGTCATGCCATGATTTTATATTTAAAAGCATGAAGGATAATGTCGAGCACGAAGGGTGATGTCGTGCCAGGATATGAGAGATAATGCACGAAGGATAATGTTGTGCCATGATAATGTGAGGTAAAATCACGAAGGGTGATGTCGTGCACTTGTTTTGGTGAGAACGAGAGTAAAGCACGAAGGGTGATGTCGTGCATTTATTTGTTCTCGGTTGTTCTTTTGATATTAGACGGTTGCCATGTTCTGTTACTCAATAAGTGTTTTCCCCTTTGTACTCTAGAATGATTTCCCTGTATTTGTACTTAACTGTTTACTTCCTGCCGTTATTTCTGTTATGTATTATTGAACTGCACAGGTGTTTATTATTTATCGTGTCCTAGCCTCGTCACTACTTCGCCGAGGTTAGACTTGACACTTACTCAGTACATGGGGTCGGTTGTACTGATGCTACACCTACACTTCTTTATGTTGTGCAGATTACGGTACCGGACCCGGTGGACAGTGATCAAGGGAGTATCCTTCAGTCCGCAGGCGACACTGAGGTAGTTCTGTAGGCGTCCGCAGGCCTTGGCGTCACCTCCTATTTCATTCCTTTTTCTTTATGTCTTCTCTTGTATTTCCGAGACAGGTGTACTGTTTATTCATACTTTGTTTTTAATATTCTTAGACAGTCCATGGATTTGTGGTGCCAGTTCTGGGGTGTTACTAAGGATTTTGTAGTATCAGATACTTGAAGATGTTATTTTTCATTGCTTCCGCATTGTTATTTATACTTGTTATCACTTATCGCTTTTTCTTTAAGTGACCAATAAAAAGGAAATAAGCATGTTAACCAGAACGTTGGCTTGTCTAGCGAGTTCAACGTTAGATGCCATCATGGTTCCGACGGTGGGATTTCGGGTCGTGACAGTTGGTATCATAGCACTAGGTTCCTTAGGTCTCATAAATTCACGGACAAACTTGGTAGAGTCTGAGGGATCGGTATGGAGACGTCTATACTTATCCCCAGAGGCTGCAAAGTTAGGAATAACTTCACATTTCTCCTTCTCTGTCGTGCGGTTTGAATTCTAAATGCTAACTGATTTTCTATTCTATTCTCTCGTAGATGGAGAGAATGTGTGCTTCCTCATCTCCCGATCAACAGCCCGATCCTCCTGTTGCAGCTCCTACGAGGGGTCGAGGATGAGGCCGAGGCCGTGCTAGAGGCCGAGGCCATGCTAGAGGCCGAGGAAGAGCCAAGGCTCAACCCAGAGCAGCAGCCCTAGTAGAGGACCCACAAGTAGACTTTTCCGGTGAGGTTCCTGCTCAAGAAGTTCCAGTCGGACCAGCTCAGGTCCCAGAGGGGTTCATTGCCACCCCGGTTCTTATGGAAAGCGTGGCTCAGGCTGGTCTTCTTCCTACTGCACCAGCCGTCTCTCAGGCTGGGGGAGGGACCCAGACTCCTGCTACCCGCACACTAGAGCAGCTAGCTCCTCAGTTCCAGACTCCAGCACCTTAGGCAGCTGGAGCAGCTCAACCGGGTTTTGTGGAACAGGCAGTTGAGGGGGCAGCTATGTCTGCCGATGCTTTGTGGAGATTGGATCGGTTCACCAAGCTATTTTCTACTACATTTACTGGTGCACCATCAGAGGATCCCCAGGATTTCTTGGGCAGTTGCTATCAGGTTCTTCAGAACATGGGCATCGTGGAGTCCAATGGAGTTGATTTTGCTACATTCCGTCTTTTTGGTACCGCCAAGACTTGGTGGAGAGACTATTTCTTGACCAGACCAGCTGGGTCTTCGCCTTTGACTTGGGCTCAGTTCTCCGAGTTATTCTTGGGGAAGTTTCTACTAGTTACTCAGAGGGAGGGTCTTCGGAGGCATTTTGAGTGCCCCCAGCAGGGATCTATGACTGTTACACAGTATGAGACCAGGTTCATTACTCTGGTCCGACATGCTATCATGATACTCCCCACCGATTGTGAGAGGTTGAGGAGGTTTATTGAGGGTCTAGATCAGCCTATTAGACTTCAGATGGCCAGGGAGACAGGTACTGATATCTCATTTTAGGAGGCGACCGATGTAGCCAGGCGTATTGAGATGGTCTTATCACCGGGCAATGGTCAGGGGTCTGACAAGAGACCTCGTCATTTCGGCCGATTCAGTGGTGCCTCATCTGGAGACAGAGGTTCTTTTGGCATCATCGTCCTAGACCATTCCAGTCAGCACTCCAGGTATCCCGTAGTGCACCACCATCTCCTATCAGTGCGCCGCCGCTTCAGAGCTTTTAAGGTGGTTCTTTTGGTCGACAGGGATAGTTTTAGGGCCAGCAGCCTCAACAACATAGGGCTTGTTACTCTTGTGGTGATCCAAGGCACATTTCTAGGTATTGCCTCCGAGCTTCTGGTAGTTCTCAGTATCCGAGTTTTGGAGGCCAGTCAGTTAGTGGTGGAGGGCAGGCTATGAGAGGTAGAGGTCAGCCCACAGTAGGTCGATCCAGAGATGTTCAGGTCGGAAGGGCTCCGCCCTAATGCTATGTTATTCCTGCCAAGCCTGAGGCTGAGGCCTCTGATGCACCCATTACAGGTATGGTTTTAGTTTGCAGTAGAGGTGCTTCGATTTTATTTGATCTGGGGTCTACATTCTCCTATGTGTCTTCATATTTTTCTCCTTGTCTAATTATGCCCCGCGATTCCCTGAGTACTCCTGTATATGTATCTAGACCGCTGGGTGATTCTATTATGGTAGATCGAGTCTACCGTTCATGCCTAGTGGTTATTGGTGGTCTGGAGACTCGGGTAGATCTTTTTCTTCTTGACATGGTTGACTTTGATGTTATATTGGGGATGGATTGGTTATCTCCCTATCATGTTATTCTGGACTATCATGCCAAGACAATGACCTAGGCCTTACCGGGAGTACCTCGATTGGAGTGGAGAGGGACTCCTAGTCATTCTTCCGGTAGATTTATTTCATATATGAAGGCTCGACGTATGGTCGAGAAGGGTTGTTTGGCCTATTTGGACTATGTTTTTTTATTCTAGTGCCGAGGTTCCGTCTATGGAGTCTATACCCGTGGTTTGTGAGTTCTCAGAGGTATTCCCTACTGACTTGCCGGGTATGCCACCCGACAGATATATTGAATTTTGTAGTGAGTTGGCTCCGGGCACTCAGCCCATTTCTACTCTTCCATATCGTATGGCCCCGCCAAAGTTGAAGGAGTTGAAGGATCAGTTGCAGGACCTGCTTGATAAAGGATTCATTAGGCCTAGCGTCTCCCCTTGGGGTGCCCTAGTGTTGTTTGTTAAGAAGAAAGATGACTCAATGAGGATGTGTATTAACTACCGGCAACTGAACAAGGTTACTATTAGGAATAAGTATCCTTTGCCGAGGATTGACGATTTATTTGACCAGCTTCAGAGTGGCACAGTGTTTTCCAAGATTGACTTGAGATCTAGTTACCATCAGCTGAGGATTAGGGCATCTGATGTCCTTAAGACAGCCTTTCGCACTCATTATGGGCATTATGAGTTCTTGGTGATGTCATTTGGGCTGACAAATGCCCCCGCTGCTTTTATGGAGTTGATGAACCGAGTGTTCAGGCCTTATTTGGACTCGTTTGTGATTGTTTCCATTGACGATATTTTGATTTACTCTCGTAGCCGTGAGGAGCATGAGCAGCACCTTCGAGCCGTCCTCCAGACTTTGAGGGATAGTCAGTTGTATGCCAAATTTTCCAAGTGTGAGTTCTGGTTGAGTTCGGTTGCATTTCTAGGCCATGTGATATCGTCAGAGGTTATTCAGGTGGATCCCAAGAAGATTTCAGCAGTCAGAGATTGGCCTAGACCCACCTCAGCTACAGAGATACGGAGTTTCTTGGGCTTAGCATGTTATTATCGCCGGTTTGTGGAGGGCTTTTTATCTATTGCAGCCCCGATGACCAAGTTGACTCAGAAGGGTGCCCCGTTCAGGTGGTCAGATGAGTGTGAGGCGATCTTTCTGAAGCTCAAGAAAGCCTTGACCACGACACCGATGTTAGTTTTTCCCACAAGTTCAGGACCATATACCGTGTATTGTGATGCTTCACGGGTTGGACTTGGTGTAATATTGATGCAAGATGGCAAGGTTATGGCCTATGCTTCTCGTCAGTTGAAGGTTCATGAGAAGAACTATCTAGTTCACGATTTGGAGTTAGTAGCCATTGTTCATGCATTGAAGATTTGGGCACTGTCTGTATGGTGTGCCATGTGAAGTGTTCACAGATCATAAGAGTTTGCAGTATCTGTTCAATCAGAAATAGTTGAATATGAGGTAGAGAAGGTGGTTAGAGATGTTGAAGGATTATGACATTACCATTCTATATCATCCGGGAAAGGATAATATGGTGGCCGATGCTTTGAGCCGGAAGTCATCCAGCATGGATTGTCTTGCTTATATACTAGTCGGAGAGCGACCGCTTGCTTTGGATGTTCAGGCCTTGGCCAACCGGTTCATGAGATTGGAGGTTTCTGAGACTGTAGTGTTTTGGCCCATACTGTGGTCCGTTCTTCATTATATGATCGTATCCGGGCCATGCAGTATGATGATCGTCATTTATGTGTTCTTAGACATACAGTTCGGAATGGAGGTGCCAAGCAAGTCACAGTTGATGATGAGGGAGTTTTGAGGATGCAGGATCGTATTTCTGTACCCGATGTTGATGGTATTCGTGAGTTGATACTGCAGGAGGCCCATAGTACCCGGTATTCCATTCATTCGAGCGCCGCAAAAATGTACCAGGACTTGCGGCAGCATTATTGGTGGCAGAGCATGAAGAAGGATATTGTAGCATATTAGCTTGGTGCTTGAACTGTCAGCAGGTTAAGTATGAGCACCAGAGACCCGGTGGTTTGATGCAGCAGATTGAGCTTCCCGAGTGGAAGTGGGAGCGTATCACCACGGATTTTGGAGTTAAGCTCCCACGAACTCAGAGGATGTTTGATGCGGTGTGGGTTATTGTGGATAGGCTGACCAAGTCAGCACACTTCATTCCTATATCAGTTTCGTATTCTTCGGAGAAGTTGGCAAAGATCAACATCAAGGAGATTGTTGTGCTCAAATCAACCCGTGTGCCCAACTCACAATGAAATACTCTCCAGAAATGGGAGGTAAATTGAGTACCTCGATCAGATATAATGGACACGGGCACACCATGCAGGCGAGTCAACCTTTAGGAGTAATTCATCAAATTGGTTAATTTCATCCTCAGACGGACGGATAGTCCGAGCGTACTATTTAGATTTTGGAGGATATGTTTTGGGCATGTGTCATTGACTTTGGCGGTTCATGGGACCAATTTTTGCCCTTAACTGAGTTTGCCTACAACAATATCTATCAGTCGAGCATTCAGATGGCTCCATATGAGGCGTTGTATGGTAGGCGGTGTCGGTCGCCAGTCGGGTGGTTCGAGCCAGGAGAGGTTAGATTTTTGGGTTCAGAGTTAGTCCAGGATGCCTTGGACAAGGTAAAGATCATGCAGGATAGACTTCGCACAGCTCAGTCTAGGCAAAAGAGTTATGCGGATCGCAGAGTTCGTGATTTGGCATTCATGATAGAAGACCGGGTATTTCTTCGAGTGTCTCCCATGAAGGGCGTGATGAGGTTCGGAAAGAAGGGAAAGTTGAGCCCTAGGTACATTGGTCCATTTGAGAGTCTGGACAAGGTGGGAGAGGTGGCCTACAGACTTTCTTTGCCACCTAGTTTGTCAGCCGTGCACCCGATGTTTTATGTATCCATGCTTCGGAGGTATATTGCCGATCCCTCTCATGTACTTGACTTCAGCGGTGTCCAATTGGACAAGGATTTGACTTATGAGGAGGAGTCGGTAGCCATATTAGCTCGGCAGGTTCGTCAGTTGAGATCGAAGAGTTATCCTTCGGTTCGTATTCAGTGGAGAGGTCAGCCTGTTGAGGCAGCTACCTGGGAGTCTGAGTCTGATATGCGGAGCCGATATCCCCATATTTTCCCCGATTCATGTACCATTCTACGTCCGTTCGAGGACGAACGTTTGTTTTAGAGGTGGAGATTGTGATGATCCAAAAGGGTCATCCCATGTATTCTTAGCTAAATCTGTGTTTTGAGGCTGTGAAAGCCTCCTTTTATCTCACCTCGATGTGCGTGTGCAGCCGGGGCGTGTAGCCGGGAAGCCGTTAAGTGTAAAATTGATAAAATGATGATTTTGTATTAATTATTTGAATAAAGTTGACTATGGTCAACATTTTGGTAAACGTACCCAGACCTGTAATTTTACGGTCCCGGAGGGTCTGTAGAAAAATATGGGACTTGGGCGTATGCCCGGAATCGAATTTCGAGGTGCCAAGTCCGAGAAATGATTTTTTTAAGAAAATTGTTTTCTGAAAAATATAAAGTTTTTTGAAAATGAGATTTGATTTGAAACATGTGATACCGGGCCCGTATTATGGTTCCGGAGCCCGGAACAAGTTCAATATGTCTAATATGTGTTATTTGTGAAATTTGGTGGGAAACGGACTTAGTTTGACATGATTCGGATCGAAAATGGAAAATTTAGATGTTTTGGAAGTTTAAAGGAATTTCATTGATTTTGAGGTTTAATTCGATGTTCATGATGTTATTTTGGTGTTTTTATTAGTTGAATAAGTCTGTAAGATGTTTTTGAGGTTGTGTGCATTAATTGGTTTGGAGCCCCGAGGGCTCGGGTGAGTTTCAGGTGGGTTCCGGGGTGTTTAGAGTTGAAGAATCGCACCTGCGAGCCTTGGGCCGCAGGTGCGGTCCAGACCCAGCCAGACCAATTCCGCAGGTGCGACTCATTCTTCGTAGAAACGGTTCCGCAGGTGCGTCCCTCAGTGGCTTAGCCCATTTCCGCAGGTGTGACAGATTTTTCGCACCTGCAAAAGCGCAGGTGCGAGGGTTGGGCAGTGTTTAAGTTAGATGTTTCACCCGATTTCTTTTTCATTTCTTCACCAAAATAGGAGACCAAGGGCGATTTTCTCAAGAGAGTTTCTTCCCAAATCATAGGTAAGTAACCCCTAACTAGTTTCTTTCAACTTCCTAATGATTTTCATCAACTTTTATCAAGAATTCTAGGGTTTTAATGGTAGAAAATTGGGGATTTGGGTAGAGTTAGGGCTTTTTGATAATTTGGGAATTTGACCTTGTTTTGGGGTCGGATTTCAAAACAAATTATATGTTCGGGCTCGTGGGGGAATGGGTGATCGGGGTTTGGTCCGAACCTCGTGTCTTGACCAAGCAGGCCCGGGGTCGATTTTTGGAATTTTGGAAAGAAAGTTGGGAATTCTATATTTAAGCATTGGAACTGAATTGTTAAGAATATATTGATGTTATTGAGTCAATTATTTCTAGATACTATTGATTTGGAGTCGGGTTCGAAAGGAAAAGTGGTGCTAGAGGCTTGATTTGGATTCTTGGAGTCGAGGTAAGTATTTGGCCTAACCTTAGCTTGAGGGAATAGGTGTTGAGTCATATGTGCTACGTGTAATTATCATGCTCAATGTATAGGTGAGGTGACGAGTACCTATACCTTGTTTTCAAGCATGACCGTGAGTCATATCTTATGGTATATGTGTTTTTCTTCGATATCCACTGTGTTATGAAGTAGATTTCATTTTTGAGATTATAAAATTGCTGGAAATACTTTGTTGTGAACACTGTTGATTAGTTGTTCGATTGATGATTATTTGGTTATGTAGTACATTCAGTGAGATTGGTTATAGCCGTGTCCCTTGCCTGGACAATGATATTTCTGTTATTGTTCCCTTGTCGGGATGTTGTAAATTATGGTTTGTATTGTGGTCCTTCCTTGCTAAATTGTTGTTCTGGTTATTGTTTGGGTGAGGAAGAGTGTAAAAGCACGAAGGGTGATGCCGTGTATTTAATTATTGCATTGTGAGGATTAGAGTGTAAAGCACGAAGGGTGATGTCGTGCCATGATTTTATATTTAAAAGCACGAAGGATAATGTCGTGCCGATATTGTGATTTTAAAAGAATGAAGGGTGATGCCGTGCCAGGATATGAGAGATAATGCACGAAGGATAATGCCGTGCCATGATAATGTGAGTTAAAAGCACGAAGGGTGATGTCGTGCACTTGTTTTGGTGAGAACGAGAGTAAAGCACGAAGGGTGATTCCGTGAATTGTTTGTTCTCGGTTATTCTTTTGATATTAGACGGTTGCCATGTTCTGTTACTCAATAAGTGTTTTTCCCTTTGTACCCTAGCATGATTTCCCCGTATTTGTACTTAACTACTTCCTGCCATTATTTCTGTTATGTATTATTGAACTGCACAAGTGTTTATTATTTGTCGTTTCCTAGCCTCGTCACTACTTCGCCGAGGTTAGGCTCGGCACTTACTCAGTACATGGGGTCGGTTGTACTAATGCTACACCTGCACTTCTTTATGTTGTGTAGATTACGGTACCGGACCCGGTGGACAGTGATCGAGGGAGTATCCTTCAGTCCACAGGTGACACTGAGGTAGTCCTGTAGGCGTCCGCAGCCCTTGGCGTCACCTCCTATCTCATTCCTTTTTCTTTCTTTCTTCTCTTGTATTTCTGAGACAATTGTACTATTTATTCATACTTTGTTTTTAGTATTGTTAGAAAGTCCGTGGATTTGTGGTGCCAGTTCTGGGGTGTTACTAAGGATTTTGTAGTATCAGATACTTTAAGATATTATTTTTCATAGCTTCCGCATTGTTATTTATACTTGTTATCACTTATCACTTATCTCTTTTTCTTTAAATGCCAAATAATAAGGAAATAAGCATGTTAACCAGAATGATGGCTTTTCTAGCAGGTTCAACGTTAGATGCCATCACGGTCCCGACGGTGGGATTTCGGGTCATGACACTTCAAAGAAAAATTCGGAGGTGAACCCCGAGTTCCTAAAGCCGAGATGGTTTCTCAATCAAAAACTTCTACACCGGGTGGTTCCGGTTCTGAAGCTCGAAAGATCGGACAGAGCACCCCGAGCAAGTCACTCGGGGCCATGACGATAGGTAACCTGCCTCCAATGACGATTTTTTCTGAAGAGGCAATAATGGAAGCCCAAAGGTTGAGGACCCCCGAGATCGGCAGAGGATCTAGCATGGTAATCCTTTCCGGGATTGCTTCGTGGGGGTCGATGATACCTCTGACGTTACTGATGCTTCGATCTTCATGGCGGGATCCCAACATCTTTTTTCCAAGGTAAGTACTAGTCATTTTTCGATTGTTTCTCTTTGCCTCTTTCTTCGTAAATCTAACTTGTGTTTTCCTTTTCGTATAGGCCTCTACCAAATTCCGAGCTGACCTTAGTCAGTGTGAATCCAAACTTCAAAGGGTCTCTGAAGAGAGAAATGCCATGAAGTTACTTTGTGGACAAAAGGGTAAGGTCATAAAGGATCTTCAAGCGGACCTGGCCAAGGCTCATGAAGAGGAGGCCAATTTAGACAAGAAGGTAACCACCCTTCTGATGAAGTATGGAATCGACCAAACTGTGGAAGCTAACAATTCGATATCTCACCTGCAGCAGAAGGTGGAGAAGATCGAGTTGCTCCGGCCATAGGTCGATCGGGTCAAGACCGACTGCGATCTTTGGAAAGTTAGAATGGACTGCCTCGCTATGGAAAAGGAGGAAACTTCGGCCAAATTATCTTCGGCAGAGGCCCAACTCCAAAGCCTTAAAGAAAAAAGTTTGGCTCAGGCCAAGAGGGTCGAAGAACTCAAAGCCGGGCTTTCTAAGGTCATGTACCGGGCCGATGCCTAAGCTATCCAAACTCAGCTAAGGGAGACTTTCGATTGGGAGCAGTGGCGAAGTGAATTGGCAAAGTGCCAATCCCGGAAGGAAACCCTCGAGGAAATTCATGCTCGAAATTTTGACCTCATGGAGGAAATTGCTTGGGCCATAGAGCTCGAGACCAAAGCCAGGAAGCTCTCCTCTTTCGATGATGATAATGATGACGGAGAGGGCAGTCGAGGTGGGTTCGAAAGTGGAGACGACGGAGAAGACGGAGATGAGGCTGCTGAGGAAAGTGCTCATGAAGGAACTGGTCTCGAGTGGACTAGCCCCGGTCGTAGTCAGGTTATAACTTCTTTTCTTTTCTCTTTTGTAAGGAGTTAACCTTCTCCTTGTATATGTTCTTTTGGTATAATTGAAGATTTCTTTTTGATGCCTTCATAAATTTCTCTTTCATGCCTTTGTGTGTTTATTTGCATTCGTTGAAAAATAATTTATCGCTATAGTGCAACTAGTAATTGAAATAAACCATTAAGCTTTTCGTTTTTACTAGGGCAAGTTTTCGAGTTTGAAACTCGTTTGAGACCTTGTCTCGAGGATGGCTCGATTGAATTGATCTATCACGCCCCGAACCTGGGGACCAAGACCAGCACCCGGCGCCTCATCTATCCTTGCGTACCAACTTGCGACTAAGGGACTCTGAACATATAATATCATATTTTGGCCATGGGCCACATTGCAAGACAATTTGTGAATGATGACTAAACATCAACATAAAGCTAGGCCGACAAGGCCGGCATAACTATTACAGTTGGCAAACCAACAAAATATACATATAAGGCTTACAAGCCCAGCATACTGCACTAACTGACATGATATGTCTACAAGCCTCTACTGATAGAAGTACTGTGATCGGAATAGGGCCCCGACCTATCCATAACAAATATAATCATATATACACAAGATGTACATAAAACTATAGACTTGAAAACTCCGAAGGACGCAAAACTTACCGATCAAGCTGAACTCGGGCAACACCTAATGAGGAGGTCTACTCGTCTGTCTGTCTGAATTTGCACGCATGAAATGCAGCGTCCCCGGCAAAGGGAGTATGTAAGGCAATAGATTAACTGAAAGATGAAATTGAACTGATAATATAATAGCTGAAAGTAACTGGGAGTAAAAGATGATCTAAAGATATGCAAACCTGCTGATACTGATTCAACTCTCTCAATATAGTAAGTAAAATAGCTATCCGGCCTTATAGGGCTCGGTATATATAGGCTCGCTCATAGGCGCTCGGCTATACTAGGCTCGCTCACAGGTGCTCGGCCATACTAGGCTTTGTATCTTGACCATGCTGGGCTCGCTCATAGGCACTCAACCATTGTAGGCTCGATATATAGCTTACCATCTGATCAGAGGTTGCCCAATATGGGCCTGCCCACCGATTATAGCTCAATGGTGGTGAATATATATATATATATATATATATATATATATATATATAACCTCTTCTCTCTTGACTGGAAAAAGACAATACTCAATTAGCTTTATTAATTAATTACTTAGTTAATCTCCCACTAAAAATCCATAATTATCCACATAATAAAGAATTATCTCAAATTACTTAAAATATTAACACACCTTATACACCTTAGTATCATGGACATATGGTACCTTGTATGATACTAGTCCATAAATACCGGGTATTTTAGCCCGGGTCGTATTCATTCCAAAATGCCAAGCTTTGACGAAATTCATTTTTTTAGATTTGCTTACCCTTTCACCTTCACGAATTTACTGGTCAATTGTTTGAAATAGCATAATGCTTATAATCTCAAAATAATCCCATTCCCTAACTTACGTTGATTAACTTACGATGAAACTTTAACGTACGAAAATGTGGGATATAATATCTCATTTCCGAGATTCCATCAATTTACTTATGGCGTACTTCCACGTACGTGTTACACCCCGTAAGTTTAACAACCTTGATACCGTTATATATACATTTTGATATGGTATTTTGGGTGGAACATTTTTATAAAAAAAAATTTGAAAAAAATATGATTTTATATAGTTATTAATATTACTACTTTCGAATATGGTTAAAATTATACGCATAATATGAGAAAGTTTATGAGATTTTCTTTATTGTAAAGATAGATTTTTCACAAGAAAAGAAGGTTATATTTTTATTATTTTAGGAATTAAGCGTACAAAAAATTTTACTTTTTATATGAGATTAGGAAAATTAGAAGTTGAGAAAATATATATATTTTTACATGAATATTTTAATGAAATAATAGTGTATGTATTAATGTTATATGGTACCACATGACCATTATAGCAAGTTATATAAATTATGCCAAAAGTAAGTAGTATTTTAAGTAATTTGAGATAATTCTTAATTATGTGGGTAACTAGTTAATTATTGATTTAATGAAAATTTAGCAAGATAATTAAGAATCAGTGGTGATTAATTAAGGCTTTACGTGGCAGATTTTTCTTTAGAAAGATTGTGACTCATGTATTTGTTAAAACACGTGGTTGACAAGTGATAACTACTTTACATAATGCTTGAATGCTATATGGTGGACTACCTATTAAGTTTTAGGAGTAATGATAGTGACAGTGTCACACCTTTTTTTTAAACCCCTGGATTAATGAAGGGGTAATAAGGGAGTTTTTTTAATTAAAGTGACATTATTCATATTTTGAATTTATTTATTATTTCAGAGTCGCCACCCAGATTTTTGACATTATTGAACCTTATTCAAGAGTGTTCATACATCCATTTCAGAAAATTTAAAGGATGTGAAATGAATTGAAAATGTTTTCAATCACCAATTCCTATTTATATTGAAAGTTACTGAATCTGAAGTGATTGATTCCAAAATTCCAGTAAATATTTACAAAGAGATTTTCGTACAGACTAGTTCGAATATAAATTCATACTTTGATTAAACGCCTACTATCATTATACTACTATCATTATACTACTTCTTAGAGCAAGTATTGAAGATCAAATTGATATTATGTTGCGCTACAATCAGCAAATTCGATGAGCTTCAGTAAGTATTGAACAACCTAGTGTCCTCATGTCTCTTATTTGTTAATTTTATTTTTGAATCTTAAAACTGGAAATGCAAAACATGAGAACGGAGAGTACCAAAGTGTCTCTCACTCAAATGCAAACTGATTAAACAACATAAAACATACAAAGGCAGAAAGAAGGAAATAGTAAGATAAATGATTTGAACAGAATCACAGTACAACAACATGAATATCATACGAATTTTTTCCTACTTCAATCTGTCGTTACATGTCTTGTCGCAATCAACGTATGTTGGAGGGATTGTCCAGAGAATCGATTCAGTAATGTTAAGGCTATCTCTTCTTTCTTTTGGCATGATCTATGCGATACGAACGAAACGTGCAAATGCACAAATTCCATAAATGACTCTATTCATAGAAGTATTAGAGATATCTATGTTCTTGAATTTTCATGTGGCATAATATTTTATCATTTGTTCATGGGTCTCAGAAAAATATTAAAGTTGAAAAGAGTTTACTTTATGATATTACTCAAAGGTAAAATGGCCTTATGAAGCTCCAAAAGATTTTATTAACGTACTTTTCATGCATTGCATTCATATGCATTGACCCATGACCATATGGCGTTATATACGCATATATATGTAAATATATGTATATGGGATATGGGAAAAGGTTAAGGCGTTATATACGCACCACCAGCTGATCAGCTGGTATATGATGATGATGTTGCCCACAGTGGCTGAAATATGATTCAAACGGCGTTATATACGTGTATATATGTATGTATATTCAAACAGCGCTATATACACATATATATGTATGTATGTATATGTATATGGGATATGGGATATGGGAAAGGTTATGCCATTATATACGCACCACCACCTGATCAGTTGGTATACGATGATGATTTTGCCCACAGTGGCCGATATGATATGATGGGATGCCCTCAGAGGCTGATGATGTTATGAAACATATACCTATGTACGACATGAAATTCATACGCATATGCATGACGCTAAAAGTGGTTTATTATTTATAGAGTTATCCAGACATACAGGTTGAGTCAATTACTATATATCTCTTCCATGTCTCTTATGTATTTATTTATGTTTCTTACATACTCGGTACATTATTTGTACTGACGTCCTTTTTTCCTGGGGACGCGTGTTTCATGCCTGCATGTCCTGATAGACAGGTCGAGAGCCCTCCAAGTAGGTTATCAGCTCAGCGGAAGAGGTTGGTGAACTCCATTTGTTTCGGAGTTGCTTGTTTGATTAGTATGATGTAGACGTGTATTGTTTGGTGTGGCAGGACCCTGTCCCAACCTTTATAACATTTATGTACTCTTAGAGGCTTGTAGACATATGTCGTGTATATAAAGGATTGTACGACCTGGCCGGCCTATGTTTTGAGCTTATAAAGGATTATGTTGGCCTATTAGGACCGTATGTCATGTGTATGTAATGATGTAGTAAGAAAGATACGTTACGTTGGTACTCGGTTGGGTAAGGTACCGGGTGCCCATCACGGCCCATCGGTTTGGGTAGTGACAAAAGTGGTATCAGAGCAGTTATTTCCTAGGGAGTCTACAAGCCGTGTCTAGTAGAGTCTTGTTTATGGGTGTGTCGTGCACCACACTTATAAGCAGGAGGCTACAAGGCATTTAGGACTGTCACTCTTTCTTCCTACTCTAGATCGTGTAGTAGAGCTCATCTATAAGAATTCAAATCCTGAACTTCTATTCGTAATAAGACGATGCCTACATTCAGAAAGACGATGGATAAGAGATATAGTTGTGGAAGTGTTGAGTTAGAGGAACTCAATTTTGCATCTTACTTATGATAAGTAAATGTGAGGTCTTCGGCAGATGGGGCGTGCACTAAAAGGTGTAAGGTTCTTGATAAGGAGTTTTAAGGAAAGAATACTTCTCCACTCTTACGATAAAAAGGAATAACAGAATCGGAATGTAGACACAAGTTTCAGCAAGTAAAAGAAGCAAGGTAAAAAAGGGTACGGGGTACCCAGTTAATAAATATTATAATTATTTACCATTCAGGAAAGGGGATATGAGTATTTTGAGTTACATTCAACAGTGACAGATGGACGTACAATTGACCACATCGATCTCCGTTATGCCCTATGAGAGCAAACATATATAGTTTAAGAGAAGGATGGGTTATCAGGATCCGGTTGGGGTTAGAGTAACCCAAAATATTGGATGGATTGGTAAAGTTAGTTGACATTTCCAAAGGATAATGCAAAGGTGGTAATAGATCTCCTTATGGGACACCAATATAGTGCACACTAAAATAGTACAACTAGATATGAGCACTACAAAGATAGGAATTAGAAACCTTGAAGGGATAATTATTACCTTAGTATGGCTCCCGTCTCTAGTAGAGCGACAAGGGGAACTAAGAGAAAAAGAATATCTTGTTGAAGTTTTCAAAATAAAGTGATAGACAGAAATGTTCGCAGGAAATAAGAAGAGAGCTAATGAAGCATTAAGAGTAAGATGTGATATATGGATGACAACGGTAGGCCAAAAAGATGACAGTATTCCAAAGTCGATAGTCAAGTGAAGGAAAAGATGAGAAGTGGCAGGCCTTGAGGTAAAAAAATAATATAGGCCATAAAGTCATATCCTCACTTCGAGAAACAAGTTCGCGACGCTAACGTGATTCAGAAGGAAAAGTGAGACCCTAGAATAATAGGAATCGGTATGGGATGGTGAACAAGATAAACTAAACGTGAATTAGGGACTGAGTGATTGGATAATACTTCTTGAGAGTTTCATGTTTCATTCCAACGATAATAGAATAGACAAAAGAAGAAGATTCATGAGAAATTTAGAGAATGGTCATTCAGGAAGACGCTTCCCTAAAGCAAGCAATGTGAGCAAAGTTAAGCTTAAGGGACTATGTGTGCCAGTCACACTAAGTGCCACCCTCGCGAGTAAGGAATTTCGTTATCCTTGGTACAAAAGGATTATCTCAAGGCAAGTAAGGGTCATCGGTAATGTGAGAAGATGCTAATGATGAAAACTTACACCATCTATAGGTAGGTCATCGTAGCTTCAACTCTTTGTACTTCCCTAAAGGGGGGAATATGGAGTAATGTGGCATTAAGCCAGAATTAAGTGGTTCTAGTGACTATGGAATGGTAAAGGAAGAATGTGATAAATGAAAGAGGAATGAGATGGAACTTATCCAAATCTTACAGATACGCTACGATTCAAGAATATTGTGCAAACACGACGTCAAGGAGAGGAAGTAAAGGTTCTTGCCCGAGCTGTTATTAGTAAATAAGGAGCCAGTATGAGACGTAAGTTAAGACAAAGGAAATAACCCAAGAAAGATTACAAGGAATATTAATATGAGAATGGGCCAACGAGTAGTTAGTAATTGGTCAGGAAGATCCCAGTTATGGCTAAACAGACGGTTACAAACGAGTCATAAGATTGTGTGAGATAAACAAAGTAGAACCCAACATGGAGAGTTCAGCCTTGAAGAATATCATTATAATACTTGAGATATATTCAAACAAGAGTCGGGGTAGTTAAAGACAGCATATGAGTGTTACGGGGATAAAATAAAGTGCCACTGGGAAGGCAGTCAAAATATCAGTTCAGAAACAACCATACCAGCACAAGGGCATGGAGATAAGTAACTACCGATAAGTATAGGCAAGTAAGGACATCAGAAAAGGTCCGTAATAAGCTCAGAGCTTTACGAGAGTCAAGGGTTCTCCCTAAGTACTACAACAAAAGACTAGCTGAGAAGATAAGAAAGAAGGCTCCATCCTAAGTACAACGACCTAAAGAGGAAATGGTCGTGTAACAACAATCTTGCAACAACATTGTAAGCATTCCAAAGGAAAGTGTCACCTACCATGGCTAATGAACGGGAAGTAAGAATTAAAACTAATATTCAAGATCATATGAGTTATATGAAAACTCTGGCAAGTGTGGGCACTAAGATAAGCTAAGTATGGACGTAACAAGGGGACAGGAAGACAAGGAAAATTAATAGCTTATGTTGAAAGAAAGCTAAGATGGAACAAATGAATTATTTGATCAATGATCCAGAGTTAGTACGTATGGATATACTCAAGAATTCGGAACATTATCCAGGCAGCATATTTGTTGATACCATAGAAGACTCCGATATAAGTTAAAAGAACGAATTAAGCCCAAGGCATAGACAAAGGATTGAATTGTTAGAAGATTGTATCATGGATATTCCATAACGCCCATGAAAGGCTAAAGTAATAACTGATACCATGAGCCACATATTGGAAGATAGCTTAAGCCTACGTAAAGGCTGATCAGAAGGAAGAGGGAACTAAAGAATTACACTACCTAAGTAAATCAGGAGTCTGATTATTGGACCTAGAAAAATTATAGAAGTTGTGCTCGAGAACATGATAGAATCACTCTTAATATCAGACATTTAAGAGAAATAACACAACAATCATAATCTATAATGGCTCTACAAGAAAGCCAGTCAGAAGAAGTACCAGCCTCATAAGAAGTCAGCACGAAGCTCCCACCGGATTGTATATATACCAGAGGTGTGAATATATTAATAAGAGCTTCAAGTTATGGACGTGAATTACACCTAGGTGGAAGGGAGGTCACGAAAGAGATAGAAGATACGATGCGAGATTTTAAGGTAAGTAAGGTAAAGGTGAAAAACATACGAGATACTCAAAGGCAGAAGATCGTGAATAGTCCACACTTTGGATAAAAGTCTATAAGCACAGGGATCCAATAACCGAGAATGATAGCGACATGTCTTCCAGCCTATGATTTCTAAGTAATGAGAGATCTAGTTAAGAGAATGGAGAAAAGTTGGAGATGATGTGATGTCTTGCTTGACGTTCCACAATAACATAAGGAAATCTATGGTGCAAGCAAGTTGAAGGAAAGCTTATAAGTAGATATGTATAGGTCGCAAGATAATAGTATATTGACAAAGTTTTAAGAAAACATAATAAGGATGAGGAAAGGCAAGTGAAAAAGTGACGAGAATGGATAAGTCTTTAGGATTAAGACCATGAATACCAGAAGAGCAGACGGTTTCTATATGTTATAAAAAGCTCACTATAGCCCTAATGTACTCAAAAGAGTCGAAGATTAATAGCATTTAGAAGGAATGAAATGATGACCTGAGAATAAAATAAGGGTATAATTATGACAGATAAAGGATGATGTTTGGGCCTTCGTTTGAATAATGAATTGAAGTAAAAAAAAGAAGAAGAGAAGAAGAGATTTCGCTGGCGGCACGAATTTAGGATACCCTCATAAGGTGAATCACATTGAGACACTATGAAATACGATTATGAGAATCACTTCGGATATTCCTTGAGGTAACGTAAGCCCTAGAGGCAAAGTATTACGTAAGAAGTTTCAAGTTATCAGTGATATATTGTAGATCAATATTAAGGTGAATCAACAATAGATGGACAAAAGTCACTAAGTATGAGATGAGATTGGACCGTCATTCTAAATATGAGCAGTAACGAGGAAGCACTAAAGGACTTAAATTTATACATATGGAATAAGTAACGAGAGTAAGCTAGGATTTGGTAGTAGACCTCAGCAACGATAAATTAAAGTAAGAGTTATGGCAGTAAATTCATACGGATGGCTAAACGGACCTATGCGATGAGATATAGCAATATTCGTGAATTCAACAAAGTACCGAGTAAAGAACTTCATTATACTCATATATGCCCAAAGGGACATCTTATCAAGCTCTGCATATGAATCCTAGAGATTGGGCACACTTGCAAGGTCAAAAATTCTACAGGCTGTATGATGAAAGGTAGTAACATTTACGAGATTAGGAAGATTTCGACCACAGGTCATGATATGAGCAAAAAGACTAAAAGGGGGAATACCCTAGACTTTGGATTTATTCACAGAGCAACTACTTAAATGGCAGGAAGAGTATTAAGGTATTCACAAGAGCTATAAGGTACAGAAATGATGAGAGCATCAGTCAACATTCGAGTACGAATGTTCCAAAAGGGGGAATGATGTTACGCCCCGCAATATTACGCCAATATTCGTCCTGCAATATTAAGTTACGATAGTGTTGTACCCGATAGTATTACATTATGGTGATATTATGCTCCGCAGTAATAAGTTACGACAATGTTGCACCATGTAGTATTTTACGTTGAGTTTGTCGAAAGGTAATTGGCATCAGTCCAAGGAAAAGATTATTTGGGGATTATAAGAATTATGCTATTTCACAAGTGATAAGTAAATTCGTGAATGTGAGAGGGGGAGAAAGTCAAAGAAAATGAATTTTCGTCCAAGTTTGGCATGTTGGGATAAAATACGGCCCAAGCTAAAATACTCGGTATTTATGGACTAGTGTCGTACGAGGTAACATATAACCATGAAAATAAGGTTTATAAGGTATGCGAAGAGTGAGTAGTATTTTAAGTAATTTGAGATAATTTTTAATTAAGTGGATAAGAATATTTTTGGGACTGCCACATGGCATTAAGCCAAGCCAAGTGGCATAAATTTGCATGATGAGTCAAAAGACTCAAGTTGCCACATAAGGGTCTTTTGGATAACCCTTTGTTGGTGTCTTATTTTGGAGTGTAAATCAGCAGCCCCTCCTAGCTTGGCATATTACTAACCTCAACTAATTCTAACTTATGACATAAATAAATGGGAATTCAAGTATTGAAGATCAAATTGATATTATGTTGTGCTACACACAAAAAATTCGATGAGCTTCAGTAAGTCTTGAACAACCTAGTGTCCTCATGTCTCTTATTTATTAATTTTATTTTTGAATCTTAGAACTGGAAATACAGAACATGAGAACAGAGAGTACCAAAGAGTCTCTCACTCAAGCGCAAACTGATTAAACAACATAAAACATACAAAGGCAGAAAGAAGGAAAGAGTAAGACAAATGATTTGAACAGAACCACAGTACAACAACAGGAATATCATACGGATTTTTTCCTACTTCGATATGTCGTTACATGTCTTGTTGCAATCAACGTATGTTGGAGGGATTGTCCAGAGAATCGATTCAGTTATGTTAAGGCTATCCCTTCTTTATTTTGGCATGATCCATGCGATATGAATGAAACGTGCAAATGCACAAATTCCATAAATGACTCTATTCATAGAAGTATTAGAGATATCTATGTTCTTGAATTTCCATGTGTCATAATATTTTATCATTTGTTCATGGGTCTCAGATAAATATGAAAGTTGAAAAGAGTTTACTTTATGATATTACTCAAAGGAAAAATGGCCTTATGAAGCTCCGAAAGATTTTAGTAACGTACTTTTCATGCATTGCATTCATGTTCATTGACCCATGACCATATGGCGTTATATATGCATATATATGTAAATATATGTATATGGGATATGGGAAAATGTTACGGCGTTATATATGCACCATCACCTGATCAGCTGGTATATGATGATGATGTTTCCCACAGTGGCTGAAATATAATTCAAATAGCGTTATATACGCATATATATGTATGTATATTCAAACGGAGTTATATACACGTATATATGTATGTATATTCAAACGGAGTTATATACGCGTATATATGTATGTATATATATGTATATGGTATATGGGAAAGGTTATGGCGTTATATACACACCACCACCTGATCAGCTGGTATACGATGATGATTTTGCCCACAGTGGCCGATATGATATGATGGGATGCCCTCAGAGGCTGATGATGTGATGAAACATATACCTATGCACGACATGACATTCATACGCATATGCATGATTCTAAAAGTGGTTTATTATTTACAGAGTTATCCAGACATACAGGTTGAGTCAATTACTCTATATCTCTTCCATGTCTCTTATGTATTTATTTATTTTCCTTACATACTCGGTACATTATTCGTATTGACGTCCCTTTTGCCTGGGGACGATGCGTTTCATGCCCGCAGGTCCTGATAGACAGGTCGAGAGCCCTCCAAGTGGGCTATCAGCTCAGCGGAAGAGGTTGGTGCACTCCATTTGCTTCGGAGTTGCTTGTTTGGTTAGTATGATGTAGACGTGTATTGTTTGGTATGGCAGGAATATGTCACGACCTTTATGACATTTATGTACTTTTAGAGGCTTGTAGATATATGTCGTGTATATAAAGGATTGTACGGCCTGGCTGGCCTATGTTTTGAGCTTATAAAGGATTATGTTAGCCTATTAGGCACGTATGTCATGTGTATGTAATGATGTAGTAAGAAAGATACATTACGTTGGTACTCGGTTGGGTAAGGTACCGGGTGCCCATTGCGGCCCATCGATTTGGGTCGTGACCGAGATTTTCGTACAGACTAGTTCGAATATAAATTCATACTTTTGATTAAACGCCTACTATAATTATACTACTTCTTAGAGAAAAGAACTCTGAGCTTTGGGCTTGTCTACTCCCTTATGGACCAATAGCCTAGGGAGTTAAGCTTGATTAGAGCCTTAATGGGCTGTTTTACCAAAATGGCCCAATTCCAAGGGAAATTTCAGATTTATCAAAAAAGAATAAAATAAAGCTGAAATATTAATTTAGAATGTCCAGTCCATATTTACAATTAACAAGATAGAAAACATGTAAGGTTTGTTCTATTACATTTCCATGTGTACTATACAATTTCCTAAGAGATAAAAATAGTAAAAAACAAATCTGTTGATGCTCCTGTTCAAGCTAGCAGCCTTTCATAATTTCAGCCTACATTTCAACAAGGATTTTTAAAATCTAAAATACTCTAGGTATTCTTAAGGAGTAAATCTAATTATTTGCAGATTCAGATTTCCTACCTTAACACCCTTTTTAACAGCAGAGTTCGTTTCCCCCCTAGTAGGTAATTTAAGCAATAAATGTTTGTGCACTAATATGGGGTGGATCTTACCATTAGAGGGTCAGATTCATCTACCCTAGTGCAATGCAACATCTTTAAATAGAAAAATCAAAGCAACATAAAGCAAACATGCAACTTATGGTTTGATGACAACAACAAACACGAAATCCATACATTCATAATAAAAAAATGACAGAAATCTAATAGTACTAATCATGTACCAACAAAATACAAATTTGTAATTTAGGAGTTTCATTTGGAGCATAAATTGTTACATACCTTTCAAAGAGAAAACGACAAAGACCTGACCAAATAAAGGTCAGGCAGAGATGAAAAAAAACAGCAAGAAATGAGAGAAGATCCAACATCAACAAGCAGCAAACCAGAACCAAGCCAACCCAAACAGGAAATTAACCCAGAAAACCAAAGTATGAGCACTTGAAGTCCCAAAAATCAGAATACCCAAGAAGAACCAGAAACTGAGAACTAGAATGATATACTGATCGATTTTTTGTTCAAGGAAATAACCAGATTTTTCTTTCTATTCCTCTACTGATGTTTTGGAAAATTTTTGTTGTGGGCAACTGCTGTATTTTCTTTGTGTTCAGATTTTTCAGTAGCCAAAAAAGGTGTATTTTTCCAGTGGTAAAAAGTGTGTCAGGTCTGAAATTGTGTGTGTATATATATATATAGGGGTTTTAGGATAGTATATTCTCAGCATATTCCTTATCTATTAGGCTGAAAAATTGTACAGGTACAGTTGTCAACCCTATTCTTTTGGGACAGTTGCACCATTCTAGAAAATTCTAGCCCTTGAAATTACCATTTTAACCGTAAAATATCTAATTTTCTGATATTTCCTTATTCTAGAAGGTTCTTGGGTTGTTACACCCAAGATTCCTCAATTAAAAATCCTATACTACCCCTTAATGTCCCTAAAATTACCATTTTTGGTAACTAAGGTTAAGGTTAATCGAGGTTATCTACTAACTTTGGTTAATTGATTCAGCATTAAGCTTAGGTGAATTTTGGACTTAGACTTAACTTAATTAGGTAATTTAGACTTATCTATCAATTCTAGATAATCATCTTAATTGACTGATTTTTAAACCCATTTGATCTTAGGTGAATCATTTTTAGGAATTAGGTTAATTGTAGGTGTTGGATAATTCTAACTTAGTTAATCATATGAAGAACTAATCCTTTAATGAAATTAAACGCCTAATTAGGTTCGATACTTAGCTTAAGTCAGTTAATTTCTTAGTTTCTAATTATACATATTAGTTATTTCGAATGTACACTTAATTAGTCAGGTATAATTGTCTCTTTGTTACTTAATTAATAATTACCTAATTGGTTAATCAACTACCCTAATGACTAACACAATCAAGAAGATAAGGAAGCGATTAATCACAAGTGCACAGTCATATTTAGGGCAAAGGAAAAACAGTAATAAAAAGGAAGGACAATCTGAAAACCAAACGAATCTATTAAACAACTGATTAACCTATACTAATTAATTAACATATACTAAGGAGGCATGATTATCAAAGAACCTAGTTGACAAGCCAAATTAATAGGAATAAGCAGAAGAAAATAGTGACAACTAAACTATAAAAAAAAAAAGTCTAGACTAACAACGATTTATGCGAAGAAAAATAATAAAATTTCGGACTCAAACAGGGATACGCACATGGTTTAAATAAAAATAACAAAGAATAGATAGAAAGGGTAGGGGGATACCAGTCTGAGGATTTGAAAAGTTTCCGGTGGCTTGCCGGAATTTTGGCTGGATTCCGGCGGGCTTGGCAATGGTCCAAACCCGCATGAATCGATAGCTCTCTTCAAGAGCTATCGACTCATGTAGGTATGAGCATTGGAGGTGCTTGAATCAATTGGTAGAAGAAATTAGGTTTTCGGAATTTTCAGATTTGAAATTACTCTTTCTAGGGTAAACTTTTGGAGAAAATAACGGTGGGGTGTGGTTGATGGGGGACGTGAGGACTGCCTGGTAAAATTTTGGGGTCGATTGGTGGAGCTCCGCCACCGGTGGCGATTTCCAGCCGGCAGAGTTGGGGTGGTGGACGACAGTTTCCGGTGGGGCGAAGAGAGAAGAGGGAGAGACAGCTGGGGAGGGGTATTAGACTTTAGGCTATGAGAGAGGTAGAGGGTCTTGAAATAGTTTATAGTAAGTGTATTAGGGGTTCCCAGCCGTTTGATCTAACTTAATCAACGACTGGGATTGATTCTACTCAAAACGGGGTCGTTTTAGACAAAGGGGGCAGGCTGGGTAAGGGGTTTAATTGGGCTAGGTGTTCTTGATGGATCATGGGGACTGATTTGGGCCTGGGCAGGCTAGCCCAGGTCCAATCTTAATACCTTATCTTAATTAATTTATTAATTTTATTAAATTAATTCTAATTACCTTTTTAAAAAATGTAATAACTAATTTTGACTTGTCTTTTTTTCCTAATTATAAACTAATTGATGAATTAAGTAAAACAATTAATTTGATACTCATATGTTTTAAAGAATCAATTTTTTTACAATTTGTTAGGAAAAATGACTAAGTTTAGCAATTAGCTACTAAAACTTCATTACATCAAATAATCATCATTAGTTTGTTATTTATTTCAATTAATTATAAATAATTAATTTATAATTCCTTGATAATAATGATGCACCTAATTTATGCAATTTTTAATAATTTTAAAATACGAATTATGAATATGCAATGCAAAAACAATTCATAAATACGCTAAAATTCAACAAATTTATAAAAGTAATTTATCTATTGAATTTTGTAGGAATATATGATGGGTAAAAAATCACGTGCTCACAACTACCCCTCTTTGCTCGAAAACACGAAGAGTTTTCGGGCAAAGACAAAGTGAGCAGTCATGAATGACTTTACCCATTGGCATACTCCATGTGAAGCATTTTTGAAAAGCTTGACCGAACCCTGCTTCAAAGGTTGTCTACATATCCTTGGCTATAAAGGAATCAGGTCAGTGTAGTTCTGAAAGTTTTGGTAGTTGGGACTACCGGGTAACTGTGATTTCACTGTGGTTACTGTTGTTACTGTTGCTGAGCTCCTTATTACACCAAAGTAACAGAAATGAAAAAGACTAAGCTAAACCTATCAACTATGAGTTACAAGAGTCATATCTATTAGTCTGCTGAAGCCTGATCTTAAGTCTCGGCTGCTTTTATACAGACTTGATCTGGACCTTGATGCTTGTTAGTTGTAGGCGCTGGTTCAATCTTCTTCAGCATTTTCAGATCAAGAAGGGACATGCACTACTTGTGACTTCAATCTTGTCTTGAACGGTCCACATCTTTTCCGCTTCTATACTTTGGGGTCCAACTCATTTCTTTTCTTCTTTTATTTTATTCTGAATTGAGACGTCTTCTTTTGGTCGTCTCGAATCCATTGTAATTTGCGCAAAATCAAAATAAACGAACGAAATTTTCTGCACCAGTTTTCACTAGGAAATTTTTGTGAGTTATTGTAGCAAAATCTATGCTACTTTATTATTGAAAGCAATAAAAAACCAGGGGATGATGTACCCGGAGTTTTTGTAGATTAGGGAGTGGATACCTTATGTCTAAAAGTAAAATCAACTAGGGATTGGAGACCCTATGTTGGAAAAGATCGACACATTATGCTGTCGTCAAGAAAAGCTCAACGGGTTGTGCCCGTGTCTGAGGATCAACGGTTATGACGTTGTCAAGAAAGAGATCATCAGGTTATTCTGGTGTCTGAAAAGGTCAACAGGTTATGTTGTTGCCTGAAAAAGAGATCACTAGGTTATGCTAGTGTTTGGAAATGATCAACGGATTATGCCGTTGTCAGGAAAAGAAGAGATCACCAGGTTATGCTGGTGTCTGGAAAGTTCAACAGGTTATGTTGTTGCCTGGGGAAAAGAGATCACTGGGTTATGCTAGTGTCTGGAGAAGAAAAGATCACCAGGTTATGCTGGTGTCTGGAAAGTTCAACAGGTTATGTTGTTGCCTGGGGAAAAGAGATCACTGGGTTATGCTAGTGTCTGGAGAAGAAAAGATCACCAGGTTATACTGGTGTCTGGAAAGGTCAACAAGTTATGCTGTTGCCTGGGGGGATCATTAGGTTATGCCAGTGTCTGGAGATGATCAACATGTTATGTTGTTGTCAAGAAAAGGAAAGATCACCAGGTTATGCTGGTGTCTGGGAAGGTTAACAGGTTATGTTGTTTCCTGGAAGAAGAGATCACTGGGTTATGCCAGTGTCTGGAAAAGAAACATCACCAAGTTATGCTGGTGTCTAGAAAGGTCAACAGGTTATGCTGTTGCCTGAAAAAAAGATCACTGGGTTATGCCAGTGTCTGGAAATGATCAACAGGTTATGTTGTTGTCAAGAAAAGAAAAGACCACCAAGTTATGCCGGTGTCTGGAAAGGTCAACAGGTTATGCTGTTACCTGAAAAAGAGATCACTGGGTTATGCCAGTGTCTGGAAATGATCAACAGGTTATGTTGTTGTCAGGAAAAGAAAAAGTCACCAGATTATGCCGGTGTCTGGAAAGTTCAACAGGTTATGTTGTTGCCTGAAAAACAGATCACTGGGTTATGCCAGTGTCTGGAAATGATCAACAGGTTATGTTGTTTCCAGGAAAAGAAAAGATCACCAGGTTATGTTGGTGTCTGGAAAAGAAAAGATCACCAGGTTATGCTGGTGTCTGCTAGGGAGTGGGACCCTATGTTGGTATCAACTAAGGAGTGGAATGTCCTTGGTTGGAAAAGGTTTGGCTAGGGATTGGGGACCCTATGCTACTTTAGGTTTGAATCATTTTTAACTTCATTTCTTTTTTTTCTTTTTCTTTTCTTTTTCTCTCTTCTTCTTTTTTTTACTTTCATGCATGCGGGAAAGGATTTTTGGAGGAAACTTCCCTTTTCTGAGTCAATGCTACAAGAGCTCCTTCTAGCCCTTGCGCGATTTCATTTGGTTGCACCTGCTTTTGCACTGTTGCTTTTGAGTTGCACCTGTTTCTTATTTCAACAAAGAATAATTTGTTAGTTTGAAATGGTGGTTGGTTTTGCGGCCTTGATTATTTCAACTGCTTGATCTCGGCTCTTTTGACAAAGATCTCAACTGGTTGCTTGCTTGCTGGGGATTGGATTTCATTTCTAAACCTGGGGACCCTGGCTTTTCCAAATTTTATCATGGTGATCGGTCACGTGGGATCCATATTTCAACTTTATTTTTCCTTTGTAGGCCTTTAACTTGCCTTTTCTTTTAGGGGTTTTCAGAGATTCGGTAAGATTCAAGCTCCTTGGGTTTGCTGCAATGGCTAGTCGCGTGGGACTTAACCTTTCCAACTTTTTTTTTCCTTCATCGACCTTTCATTTCAACTTCAAAGCGTTTGGAGTACTTCAGATTTTCAACTTTTGCCGAGATGGTTAGCCACATGGGACTCAACCTTTCAACTTCATTTTCCCTTATAGGCACTTCAATTCATTTTTCTCCTTTCAAGGGTTTTGAGTTTGAAGTATCGGTCGATAAGACCAGTCGGGATCGATTTGATGCCCCTGACGAGGCTGGGTGCCTTTTTCATATTAGCCCATGTCAAATGAGATCCTATAAATCAGTTTTGCCATCCTTTCTTTACCTTAGTTTCGGAAAAAGAGTTAGACCGAAAAGGATTTGGAAGGGGAACAAATGACAGAATGGACAATGAATTTAAGCAAGAAGTATCCCTTTCTGGGGAAAGGAAAGGAAGACTTATCTGGAGTGCATGCGGACTTCAATGATCATGACATGCCTTTTGGACTGGATGCCTGATCCGTGTAAACCGTCCGACTCTCAGAAATTCATCACAACGATTACCCCGAGAACGAGAAACATTGCCCCGGACTGTGTCCATATCAATGATCCATTATCCTTTTCGATTAGTGGCGCCCTTTTCGGGTTTTCACCGAATAACCTCTCTTATTTCTCTTCTTACCGTCGTCTTGCAGTGCTCTTTGTGAGTTTTCACTAACAAGACTCTCTCATTTTCAGTTTCTCTGCTCACCATCACCTTACAGTGCCCGTGTGGGTTTTCACCGATAAGACTCTCTCATTTTTAATTTCTCTCATTGCTTGTATCTGCTTCAAACATCTGTATCCTCCAACTTTAGACATCCTTGGTTGATCGATCGGAAGGACTTGAACAGGGTTTTGGGTAGAGAGAATTTCGATTGAGCTACAACTTTGGACCTTTTTAGGTGAAAAAATAACATTCGCCCTAGCTTAAACTCTTGGGGAAATGTGGAATTTTGTTTTGGTGTGACTGAACCCCAGAGAGAGGATGCCTATGTATCCTTTTGAAATCAAGTCGAACGTAGTTCCGGGAAATATTTTTGTTTTGATGATTTTTTTTAGAATAATAACACTTTCAGGTTCCCAAAGAGGTTAATCAAAGAAACGTAACCGGCTCAAAAGGGTTTACAAAATTTGATAGTGTTTAGGGTAGCGTGAATGGAATCCTTCGTCATTTCTATTGGGAGAACCAACATCACAAAAAGGTCAAACATAGTACCTTTTGACTGCGTCTGCATTGACAACAATTTGGGGTTCGTTTCCTTCGATGCCCCCTAAGTACAATGCTCCTTTTGGTAGTAGTTTCCTTATAATGTATGGACCTTTCCAATTTGGGGCAAATTTTCCTTTTGCCTCTTCATGGTGTGGGAGGATACGTCTCAGGACGAGTTGCCCTACTTCGAAATTCCTAGGTCACACTTTCTTGTTATAAGCGCGGGCCATTCTTTGTTGGTAAAACTTCCTGTGAGAAACTGCGGCCATTCTTTTCTCATCAATCAGAGTAACTATTCCAGCCGGGTTTTGACCCACTCATCATCTTCAATTTCAGCTTCGACAATGATCCGAAGGAGGGAATTTCAACTTCTGCAGGTATTACGGCTTCAGTGTCGTAAATCAATAGATAAGGTGTAGCTCCAACCGATGTGCGCATGGTCATGCGATATCCCAATAATGCAAAAGCCAATTTCTCGTGCCATTGTCTAGAACTTTGAATCATTTTTCTGAGGATTTTCTTGATGTTTTTATTTGCTGCTTCAACGGTGCCATTGGTTTTGGGCTGGTAAGGGGTGGAGTTACGGTGTGTGATTTGAAATTGTTCACATACCTCCCTCATCAAATGGCTATTGAGATTTGCATCTTTATCAGTGATGATGGTCTTCGAAATGCCAAAGCGACAGATAATGTTGGAATGCACAAAATCCACCACTGCTTTCTTAGTGACGGCTTTGAACGTGACAGCCTCGACCCATTTTGTGAAATAGTCGATAGCAACTAAGATAAATATGTGCCCATTCGAGGCTCGAGGCTCGATCGGCCCAATGACATCCATTCCCCAGGCAATGAATGGCCATGGTGCTGACATGGTGTGTAACTATGAAGGCGGCGCATGGATCAAGTCGCTATGTATTTGGCACTGATGGAACTTCCGGGCAAAGTTGAAATAATCTTTCTCCATAGTCATCCAGTAATATCCCGCCCGCAGGATTTTCTTGGCAAGGACATATCCGTTCATATGGGGACCGCATACTCCTGAGTGTACCTAATTCATAATGTTTTCGGCTTATTTGACATTCACACACCTTAATAGATTCAAATCGGGGGTCCTTTTATACAGCACTTCCCCACTTCGGACGAAACTACTGGCGAGCCTTCTGATGGTTCTCCTTTGGTCCCCGTTGGCCTGCTCCGGGTATTCTTTTGTTTTCAAGAACCTTTTGATATCATGATACCATGGTTGGACATCGGGATCTATTTCGACCGTGTTACAATAACCATGTCTTTCCCGGATTTGTATCTCTAGTGGGTCAATATGGACATTGCCCGTATATGGCAGCATTGCAGCTAAGGTAGCTAGTGCATGATCTAACTCATTGTGGCATCAAGGAATATACCTGAATTCGACGGCTTTGAGTCGTTTTCCAAGACCCTCCACATGTTGTCTATATGGAAGAAGCTTAACATCTCGAGTTTCCCACTCTCGCTGAGCTTGCTTGATGATCAATTCGGAATCTCCCGTGATGAATAACTCCTCTACATCCATGTCAATTTCCATGTCCATGCCCATTATGCAGGCTTCATATTCAGCAGTGTTGTTTGTACAGAAGAAACGGAGACGGGCGGTGGCTGGATAGTGTTGTCCCGTGGGCGAAATCAAAATTGCCCCGATCCCAACACCTTTTACATTTATAGCTCCGTCAAAGAACATTTTCCAAGTGTTGGTGTTTTCTAGGATTACCTCGATTGAGTTTACTTCCTCGCCCGGGAAGTAAGTACTAAAAGGTTGATATTCGTCATCGACAGGATTTTCAGCCAGGTGATCCTCCAAGGCTTGATCTTTCATCGCCGTGCCGGTGACATAGACTATGTCGAACTCGGTGAGAAGGATTTGCCACTTTGCTAATCTCCCGGTGGGAATTGGCTTTTGGAATATGTACTTCAAAGGATCCAGCCTGGTGATGAGGTAGGTGGTGTAAGCCAACAAGTAATGCCGGAGCTTCTGAGCAACCCAAGTCAAGGCACAACAAGTTCTTTCCAACGAGGTGTACTTGGCTTCATAGCTTGTGAATTTTTTGCTCAGGTAGTATATAGCTTGTTCCTTCTTCCCGGTCACATTATATTGCCCGAGAACACACCCAAAAGAATTTTCCAACACCGTCAAATACAAGAACAGGGGTCTTCAAGGTTCGGGTGGGACCAATACTGACGAATTCGGAAGATACTCTTTGATTTTGTCGAAAGCTTCTTGGCACTCATTCGTCCATTTAATTGCTGCATCTTTCTTCAGCAGCTTGAATATAGGCTCACACATGGAGGTTAACTGAGCAATGAACCTGCTGATGTAATTCAACCTACCCAGCAAACTCATGACCTCTTTCTTGGTTCTCGGAGGGGGAAAATTCTGAATAGACTTTATCTTTGTCGGATCCAGTTCTATACCCCGTCGACTGACTATAAAACCCAACAATTTCCTAGACAGAACTCTGAAAGCACACTTGGCTGGATTCAATTTTAAGTCATACTTACGCAGATGTTCGAAGAATTTTCTCAGATGCTGCACATGGTCGTCTTGCGTCCTAGATTTAATAATCATATCACCCACGTATACCTCAATCTAGTGGTGCATCATGTCATGAAAAATGGCGTTCATAACCCTCATATAGGTTGCCCCAGCGTTCTTTAGGCCGAATGGCATGACCCGGTAACAGTAAGTACCCCAAGGTGTGGTGAAGGCCATTTTCTATGCATCTTCTTCATCCATCAAAACCTGGTGATACCCAGCGTAACAATCTACGATAGACTGTATCTCATGTTTGGCACAGTTGTCAACCAGGATGTGAATGTTTGGAAATGGAAAGTTATCCTTGGGGCTTGCTTTATTCAAATACCGATAGTCGACACACACTCGGACTTTCCCGTCTTTCTTCGGTAGCGAGACAACATTAGCCAACCACGTGGTGTATTGGACCACTCGGATTACTCCAGATCTTAACTGTTTAGTGACTTCTTCTTTGATCTTGTCACTCGTGTCTGTTTTAAATTTTCTCTGTTTTTGTTGGACAGGCGAATAATCGGGGTAGGTTGGCAATTTGTGCACCGCCAAATCAACACTCAGTCTGGGCATATCATCATAGGACCAGGAGAACACATCTTTGAATTCGAATAGAAGTTGGATCAAAGCATCCCTAGTCCTTTCATCAGTATAGATACTTATCATGGTTTCTTAGACTTCTTCTTAATTACCCAAATTAACCGGTTTGGTTTCGTTTAACTTTGGCTTAGGCTTATTCTCGAATTGTTCAAATTCTCGATTTATTTCCCTAAAAGCCTCATCTTTATCATATTCCGGTTCTTGATTCATTATTTCTTGGTTAGACGGAGTGTTATGATCTGGGCGTGAAGTCCGCAAGCATGTCATGTTATTTAAGTCCGTATTATTAGAAATGAAAAGAGAGATAAGAGAAAAAAAATAGAAAAAATATTAGGACGAATAAAGAGATTTGTGGACTAGGAAATATTAATTTCATTTCATTGAATATTGAACATAGGAGGGTTTACATAAGAATTTTAAAAAGGCAATAAACTAAAAACACTCGAGTTATACTCTGGAATAACTCGAAGTGCATAAGGATGGCAAGGCTGAACTACCGGGACTCCCGCCTGACTGGGAATAGATTAGCCCTCCAATTTTGGAGCTTGGCGTCAGGTCCCATATATTGCACTTCAGCAGTGCTTGAGCCTTCTCCTGGTTGGACCATATTAGCCTCATACAACATCTCTCTCATTGCTCCGCAGATTTCTTCAATTTCTTCGGCCGTGAAAGCCTCGTCCTCTTCCTCTACGTATTTTGGCTTGACGAATGATTCGGTGATGTGCGGGATTGGATGAGGAAATACCCAACCATCTTTTTTATGTTGGCCAGCCCATTTTTCATCATCGGGAGTAGCTTGAAACCCTATGCCGAAGAACATCTTACTGGTAGGCAAGGTGATAGGTTCTTTAATGCCTTGCAAGGACACCTCGAGCCCTTTTACATGTGTGTACCCATGTTTAATCATGTAGCTAGAGACCATAATTGATGCGTTTGATAGGAAGGGTTGAGGACACGGGTTTCCTACCTCATATTGGTCCGCAACCAAAATCTCGAAAGCCTGGTAGACTATATGCTCGTTGCCTTTTCTTGCTTCCAGGCACGGGACTGATAGGTCCCTGTAAATAGATTGCTCGTCCTCTCCATGGACCACAATTTCCTGGTCTTCATACTCAAACTTAACCATCTGGTGGAGAGTAGATGGCACTGGCCCTGCTGCATCGATCCAAGGCCTTCCTAGGAGATAGTTCTATGAAGTATCCATATCTAAGACCTGGAATGTCACTTCAAAATCTACAGGGCCGATTGTCAAGACCAAATCAATCTCCCCGATTGTGTCTCTTTTGATGCCATCAAATGCACGGACGCACACATTGTTTGGCCTAATTCTCTCAGTCCCGATCTCCATTCTTTGTAAGGTCGAGAGAGGGAAAATATCAACCCTAGATCCGCCGTCCACCATAACTCTTTTCACATAGTACCCTTCACATTTAACAGTTAGGTGGAGAGCTTTGTTGTGGGCAGCCCCTTCTGGAGGCAAGTCATTTTTGCTAAATGAGATCCGGTTGACTTCGAAAAATCGTTCCGCCATTCTTTCCATTTGCTCAACTGTGGTCTCGCCCGGAACATATGGTTCATTAAGTGTTTTGATCAGGATTTTCTGATGCTCGTTTGAACTTATCAGCAAGGATAGAAGTGAGACCTGAGTGAGGGACTTTCTGAGCTGCTCAATTACCGCGTATTCAGAGGTTTTCATATTCTTGAAGAATTCTTCTGCCTCTCCGGCACTGATTGGCTTCTTAGGCGGAAAGCGTTTCTGCTTGCTTTTGTTCAGTTCTTCCAGGTTGAGTTATTCCTCTGATGAGTTTATCTCACTCGCTTCCCCAGTAATTTCTTTTCCTTTGTACGTCATCATCGTCATGTTCTAATTCCAGGGGACGGCAGTGGTGTCCTTTATGGGATTTTGTGGTGCGCGGCTAATAACCACGGGCTCATTCAGTCTTTGTGAAATTATCGGCCCCCGCGCTACATAAGTCCCCTTCGGTATGTATATTTCTGGGACATTAGGCATATTCTTGTTGTGTTCCAATATTTTGGGGGGGCTTAACACAAAATGTTCCTTCCTGGGTGCCCTGGGAACATAAAGAACGACATCTTTAGAATGCCCTATCATGTCTTTGTTTCAACCTCTCTTGTGGTCGGAAGAGTGGAGTTACATTTCTTCTCCTCCTTAGCTTGTTTTGGTGTCGCTTCGGGTTTCTTCTCTACATCAGTAATGGCGATGATAGTTTTCAGAGCCAGATCAAATTCTCGGTCTTCACAAATCATGCAAAAATTGGCCCGTTATTGTGAGCAGGCAACGGCTTATTGCTCACTTTGGGAGCTTCTTCGTCCCTTAGTACCACCTTCTTTTGTTCTATTAAGATCTCAACTGCCTGCTTTAGGGTCCAGCAATCCTCAGTATCGTATCCCTCGGCCCCTGAGTGATAGGCACATTGAGCACCTGGCCGGTAAGAAGGGGATTCTGGGTTTTGCCTGTTTTGGGGTACAGGCTACAACAGACCCAACCAGCTTCGGGAAAAGGCTAGAGTATGATGCACCAATTGGTGTAAGGTTGGTCCTTCTGTGTGGTTCCCGGGGATTATTTTGTGCAGGGCGAGGATTATACTGAGCTTGGCGAGGAGGGTTGTTTCTGGGTGGTGGGGCTCGATTTTGATTATAGTGTTTTTGGGAATTTATTATTGGATAAGGTTGAGGCATTACGGCATATGCCTCATCTTGGTGGGGGTAGAAATGACGTGGGGCATTAGAAAAATAGCCTCGGGGCTGCTGGGAGTTTCTTATACTAGAGGCCATCATTGCTGATTCCTCTTTCTTCTTCCTATTGGCTGCACTTCTTGACCCACTCTGGATTGCCTGGGAAGTTGCCCTTATGGCGGATTGGCTTAGAATGCGACCAGTTTTCAGACTGTTTTCAACCATCTCTCTGATTTTTATCGCTTCCGCAAATGGCTTGCCCATGGCGAACATCATATTCTGGAAGTAGTCTGCCTCCTGAGCTTGTAAGAAAATGCTGACCATTTCTGTCTCGTCCATCGGAGGTTTTACTCTGGCAACTTGCTCACGCCACTTAATAGCGTATTCCCTGAAGCTTTCCGATGATTTTTTCTTGAGGTTGGACAAAGAATTCCTGCCTGGTGCTATGTCCATGTTGTATTGAAATTGTCTGACAAAGTCCCGGGCCAAGTCGTCCCATATATGCCAGTGGGATATCTCTTGGTCCATGTACCACTCAGACGTAATCCCGGCCAAGCTCTCCCGAAGTACGCCATTAAAAGCTCTTCCTTTCTGCCCTCCCCTCAGCTGGTTGCAATATCCCGGTGTCCGTCATATTTCTCAAACTTGGGGGTTTTAAACCCGAGAGGCAGGTGAATATGTGGGAACATGCACAAGTCGGCATAAGAAACACTTTTCTGACCACTTAATCCTTGTATGTTTTTGAGACTCTGCTCAATGCTTTTCAATTTTCGAGCCATCTCTTCCTGCTCGGGGTTCCTTTTGTCTTGTCCCACGGCGGCTTCATGCCGAGGTTGCTGAGGGTATGAGTTTGGAGTAACATGAGTTGCGTCAGATGGAACGACAGTGTTTGAAAGGTAAAGGCCGACAGCTCAAAGTTTGGTCCAGCTACTGTTGGCAGTGCCGTGGCAGAGGTTAGTGGTGCGGTAAAAATGTTGGAGGATACACCGGAAAATAGTGCCTGGAGGCGGACCTCAGAAGACATTCTGATGAAATGAGCTGACATAGTCGGGTACCCGAATGGGGTAGCTGGGTAATTGATAGGTATGTTGGAGGTTCCTCCTGTTCTAGGAACCAACTCGGGAAAACTAGGGATGGTGTTGGGCGGTTACCTACCATTAGACCAGGCATCCCATATTTTCAACATGCGGCGACGCAGTATTCTATTTTCTTCAGTCGTGGCTGACTCAGATGTCAGGATGGCCGAGCTTGGGTCATCCTCAGAGGAGTTGATGATTAGCAGGTGACTTTCTGATGTCATTTCAACACTCCCTTTCGATCTTGTGAAGTATGGGTGTGAAGCCAGGTTACTGCAAAACCAACCACCTAAAAACAACACCTTTTAAAGAGAAATAAAACCACGAAACCGTTATATTGAGGCATTCAACATATAGGGAATCGCACGTTGGGGGTATGCAATGCACCTGGGCAGTTAAATGCTTTCTACATGTCTTGTATCGGCTGAGTGTTTCATCCCGACTTCTTTTTTTTATTTTTTTGAAATTTCTTTTCCTTCTTTGCTCTCTCTCTTTTTTTTCAAAATTTCTTTCTTTCTTCTTCTAGATTGTCTTTTCCTTTTTAGGGCTATGATCGAATCCTACGTGGATTTCCTACGTATCACGACGCTGCGTGAATCAGATCATTACGTAGTTAAAGTGAATAAATACAAAAGGAAATAAACATTCTGTCTTTCAAATTTTGTTTTCATTAAGTAAAACTTCAAATTTCATTCATTACAAAAGACTCTGACATACGTTCTTGGAAATTTTAAAAACTACAAAAGACCTAAAGTAGACTTAAACAAACTGTAACAGGAAAATGAAATACAGACTCAAAAAGGGACATCATGAATACATAAGTGCCTCTATTGTTCTAGGGGCCTGCGGGACCTCAGTCGGTCTGGCCTTGGGCCTACGTGCCATGTCTTGTTGGAGGCGATTCAATTCATCCATTATCTGGCGAACGAAGATCATCACCGCAGCGAAGATGGTGGATCGGGTCATATCCTCACATTCTTGGCATTTTGTAACAACATAATCAGCGATTTCTCTGACCCTTTATCTGATGATACCCTTTTCCTGGAGTAAGCACACGATCTGTTGGGATCTAACCTCTAAAACCTGGGTGTCCTTATAGTTCTGTTCTTGCAACTATTGCAAATCTTCCTCCAACTGAGTCATCATCGCATAACAGTGTTCCCTTTCTACTTTGAACTTTTTTGCTTGTTTAGCCTTTTCATTTTCGAGGGTGGCAACCTTTTCTTTTAGGCCTGCGACTTCTTGGTCATATTTTCTTTTCAACTTTTGAACAAACTCTGCCCTTTCCTTCGCATTTCTTGCCAATTTTGCTCGAGCTCTGATCAATTCTTCCTTAGATTTGTTCAAATCATCCCCATAGTCGCACACTTTTTGCATCTGACTATTGATTCTTTCATCATTTATGCTTCTTTCTGGGCTCGGAGAGACTCATTTTCTTTGATCAACCTGTTTTTCTCCCCTTCGGCTGTGGCGGTTTGCAAACTGTTTTCAAATTTGATATCTCTGATCTGGGCTTCCAATTTGCTTATTGTGGCCCTGTAGTTGTTCTCTTTTCCCAACCAGTCCCAAGGCTCTTGCGCTTCATCAGTAAGCTATTGTACGTGGGGCCTCTTGGTGGGCCGCTCCAGCTCTTGGTGCTCTCTACCCCTTCTACCATACCAAGTGGTGTAGATAGGCTCTACCTCACCTCTGGATAAATCCCTCACTCGAATCTGTGGCTCCAAAAATATACATTGATGCCAAATCTGGCGGACCCTATCCTCCGGAAATGCGGCTCTTGGGCATAATTCAATTACTTGCCGACGTAGGTCTTCATCGCGTGGAACATTTTGATGCCTTCCTAGTTGTCTTAAGACTTGATGAGGGGCATATGGTTGAATACTTTGGATACCCATCAACATAAGATAGCATACTTTGGATGACATATAGATGACTTCATTGATAGGGAGCCAACCGAATGTCCATTCAATTTGGTCGGCAGTGAAAGAACTCAAGTGTGCAAGCTAGGCTTCTGTGCCTTATGGAAATTCATGCCCCTCTACCCAAGTCCTATGTTCTTCAATGCAATTTAGGCCAATCAGACTGTAATTCATATACCCTGGCAGAGATATTCGATCATCCAAATTTGTAAGAGTAGATTGCAGCCCTCGAAAAACTTTCCTCCGGATTGGCAAACAGTTAAGGCACGGTAGATTTCTGCTACGATAATTGTTACAAGAGTGCCATTATACTTTTTTATCATAAGTCGGATACTCCTACGAGTCCAATATCTATACATCCATCGCTCCTCGGGAAGATTAGGATACCCAAGAATGCTACCACAAAGGCCAATCCCCGGCGGGCCTCCCATTTAGTTTGATTCCCGTGGTGGGTTAAACCGGTGTTCACAGCTTCAAAACCCTGAGGATCCCCGTAACGACCGTAAAGGAAGTAAAATTGCAGAATCCCTCAGATAAGTTTGAATCTTGAATTTCCCGACTGATGCTTAGAAGGTCCAGGAATTTGTGAGGAGTCACAGCTCTGGGTGCTACAGGATAACAGCTTTTGAGATTCTCACTGAGGCCAGCATACCCCGTTATCTCTTCCAGTGTGGGTGTCAATTCAAAATCCGAGAAATGAAACACATTGTGCGCGGTATCCCAGAATGGTTTTAGAGCCTCAATCATGTCCAACCTCGGCTTAATATTCAAAAGGCCGGTGAGCCCGCCTAAAACTTTTACCACGGCACCTCTACTGACCTCCCCCAGGTTTCTGCACCATATATGGAGTCCTATGGGAATTTCCTCTACAACTTTGAAGGGGATATTTTCAACGGTGCTCATCCTGCACATTTATTTAGGTGATTGGTTAAGAAAGAAGCAAAAACCCTGATTTATTTTTTACCAAAGAGAAGAATGTGCTACTTTTGCAAAGAGTCTATAACTAATTGAAAATGGACCATCCTTGAAAATACAGCGCTTCGGGAAGGAAGATTTTAGGGCTGTATTTGCTAATTGGGTCAAAAATTTGAAAAAGACCATAGGTGGCTATTCTTGCAAAAATAGCCTTCTGGCGCCCTGCTGGGACATTTTGGCTGCTTAGACAAGGACGACATCACCTTTATTTATGACCATATTTTTTTAAAGATAAGGTTGGACCCGATGAGGGTTGCCTGTGTATCCCACACCGGCGGGAATCAAACAATGCGTAGTTCGGGAAATTTTGACACGGTTTGAAAAACATGCACTGACTCATTTCCTTTTTCCATTTTCTTTTTTTTTCAAAATCTTGGCAAAGTTTCGAGACAATTTTGAATATAGTTGTTTTTTTTTTCAAAAATCGGAAAATTTCTTTTCTATTTTGCTCTTGGTTTTTCTAACATTTCTTTTATTTAGCCGGTCGACAAACAAGCCGAAACAAAATAATGTACACATAGCCAGGTAGGATGCATCAGGATGGCCTTTATTTTCAGGTTCACCTGTCCTAGACGGACCCAACCCCTCTGTTGAGTCCCCTAAGTCAAATGCACATGATGCAGATAATCGTTCCTACTAGGGATCCGGCATGAGGCTATGTTATTCTAAGTTTAAATCTTGGGATTTTGTTCTAGACCAACATTACCCGAGTGGACAGCTCGAGCCGAGGGGGGCAGCGTACCGGGAATACAGAAGGTTCACCGGCTTTGCAACTTGTCCGAACCTCGTTATAAAATTTGGATATGACTCTAACAGAAAAGAAGTCACATGAAGTGCACACTTCCCAGATGATTTAGAAGACTCAGAGAGAAAGGGGGTTTCAGTACAATTTATATACACTTCAGATAATATCAAAGCGGTAAAAAAGTGGCATTTAGCACATTAGGTTTAAACATGTTAAAATCAGTTAATAATGAAAGCCAAATAAAACAGCTATTTTCTTGAACCGTGAACCAGAGATTCTGGGTTGGGGTCCCCAGCAGAGTCTCTAGAGCTGTCACACCTCCTTTTTACATCCCCGGATTAATGAAGGGGTAATAAGGTAGCTTTTCCAATTAAAGTGACATTATTCGGATTTGGGATTTATTTATTATTTCAGAGTCGCCACCCATATTTTTGACGATGTTCCGGGACATCGTTTTATTGAAATCCAAAATCGAGGAAATTTAGACACTGTTTTAAGTTGTCTGCGACCAGAAATCCGAGTAAGGAATTATGTTAACCCGGAAGAAGGTGTTAGGCATTCCTGAGTTCCGTGGTTCTAGAACCGTCGCTTAACTATTAATGTTTGGCCTAAATTATCTGATTATGTACGTGCTTTAGCCTATCGTGCATTTAGCCTTTTAAATTTTAACCGCTTTTGACATTTATGGATTTATCTTGAAACAAGTCACAATGGCGTGCACTTGTTTGTTTTGGACATGTTATAACTGTGCCATATGAAATACACCCACAATTACAACATGTGATTTTTATTGTTGTTTTGAGTTAAAGTTGGGGGCATGAGTTGCCACACCCGAGTGTAGATTATATAGTCAAGACTATGGACGTGACAGTTTTAAAATGCCTATTTGAGGCGATATTCAATTATTTTCTAGGTTTTCTATCTAAAGAGGTATTTTTAGTTTTATGGGATATGTATAGAAACCAATTCGGATATTTATTGATTTATCTTAGAACAAGTCACGATGGTGTGCACTTGTTGTTTTTGAACACATCACAACCACGTCACATGAAATGCACCCGTGATTGTTACGTGTGATTTTATTAATGTTTGAAGTGAGAGTCGGGGGCACGAGTTGCCACGCCCGAGTGTAGGTTATGGTCGTTTGAAGTTATACTTGATTATTTACTAAGTTTCAATCTAAAGATGTATTTTTCAACCTAAAAGATATGTATAAGATTCTTTAAGCTTAAATTCATTAGTATAAAGGACAATGGGCTTGGGCTTTGGCCATATTTTAGCCCAATTTATCATTCAAACCTTTGGCCAAATCCAAATTATGGCTAATGATATGTCAACACTAGAGCTTTACCAAGACTTTAAACAATCTATATTTTCAGTTTGACAAAAGGTAGAAGTATGCTAAAAGGATGCACATCGTTCACATATATATGTATACACTTATAAGAGACAAATACAAATATGCAAACTCCTTCTTAGTCATTGATTTCATTTCGAATTTGTAAGCTTCTACTACTTCATTTCATGGGAACTTTGCAATTTTTAAAGAAAAATGCAGCACCAAAAATTTTACCAGTTCTAACTTAATAGTTCTCGTCAGTTTCAGATAGCCTAAATACATGCCTTTTCAAATCATTATCCATACTTATTGAACCTCATTCAAGAGTATTCATACATCCATTTCAGAAAATTTAAAGGATGTGAGATGAATTGAAAATGTTTTGAATCACCAATTCCTATTTATATTGAAAGTTACTGAATCTGAAGTGATTGATTCCAAAATTCCAGTAAATATTTACAAAGAGATTTTCGTACAGACTAGTTCGAATATAAATTCATACTTTGATTAAACGCCTACTATCATTATACTACTTCTTAGAGCAAATAACTCTGAGCTTGGGGATTGTCTACTCCCTTATGGCCCAATAGCCTAGGGAATTAAGCTTGATTATAGCCGTAATGGGCTGTTTTACCAAGTTGGCCCAATTTCAAGGGAAATTTCAGATTTAGCAAAAAAGAGTAAAATAAAGCTGAAATATTAATTTAAAATGTCCAGTCCATATTTACAATTAACAAGAAAGAAAACATGTAAGGTTTGTTCTATTATATTTCCATGTGTACTATACAATTTCCTAAGAGATAAAAATAGTAAAAAAAAGTTGTTGCTGCTCCTGTGCAATCTAGCAGCCTTTCACAATTTCAGCCTGCATTACAACAAGGATTTTTAATATCTAAAATACTCTAGGTATTCTTAAGGAGTAAATATGATCATTTGCAGATTCACATTTCCTACCTTAACACCCTTTTTAATAGCAGAGTTCGTTTCCCCCCTAGTAGGTAACTTAAGCAAATAAATGTTTGTGCACTAATATGGGGTGGATCTGACCATTAAAGGGCCAGATTCATCTACCCTAGTGCAATGCAGCATATTTTAATAGAAAAATCAAATAAACATAAAGCAAACATGCAACTTATTGTTTACGGTCAACAACAAACACGAAATCCATACATTCATAATAATAAAAAAATGACAGAAATCAAATAGTACTAATCAGGTACCAACAAAATACAAATTTGGAATTTAGGAGTTTCATTTGAAGCATAAATTGTTACATACCTTTCAAAGAGAAAACAACAAAGACCTTACCAAATAAAGGTCAGGCAAAGATGAAAAAAACAACAAGAAATGAGAGAAGATCCAGCAGCAACAAGCAGCAAACCAGAACCAAGCCAATCCAAACAGGAAATTAATTGTAACGACCCGGCCGGTCGCTCCGTGAGATTTACCCCGTTTCCCCTATTTCTGCATTTTTTATATATCTCTATCCTGTTTTTGATGTGTTGGATCAGTTGGTTTGGGTCCGGAATGGTTATGGTGAGAGTTTAGGCATTTAGCCTTTTAAAGTAGCCTAATAGTTGAGAAAGTGAATTGAGAGTTGACTTATTGATCAACGACCTCGGAATGCGGATTTTATGGCTCGGATAGATTCGTTAGGTGATTTTGGACTTAGGAGTGTGTTCAGAATATTTTTGTGATGTCCGGTGTAGAATTAGGCTTGAATTGGCGAAAGTTAGTTTTTTTGGCGATTTCTAGTCGGGAGTGGAAAATAGGCTATCGAGGTCGGAATGGAATTCCGGAAGTTGGAAAAGATTTGTAATGTCATTTTGGATATGTCTGCAAAATTTCAGGTCAATCGGAGGTGTTTTGGTCGATTTCGGTATAGTTGGCGAAATTTGGAAGTTTCAAAGTTCATAGGCTTGAATTTGATGCGATTTTGGTGTTGTTGCGTTGTTTTTGGTGTTTTGAAGGCGCGACTAAGTTTGAATGATGTTATGGGATAGGTTGGTATGTTTGGTTGAGGTCCCGAGGGCCTCGGATGTGTTTCGGGTGATTAATGGACCAATTCTTGGCTTGAAACTGGGCAGATTTCTGCTGGTGTGAGGTTCTGGTTTCCTTCTACGCGATCGCGTGAGGATATTTGCGATTGTGTAGGGTAAAATAGTGAGGCAGGATTCTTGTTATACGCTATCGCGTGGTGGAGGTCGCGATCGCGTGAGTATGAGGTGGTTGGTCAGTGCGATTGCGTGGTGTTATTTGCGATCACGTAGAGTTAGAGAGGTGTGTGAGTGAGTTGATTCATTGTTCTTCGCGATCGCGTAGAGTGGTTTGCGATCGCGTGGGTTTATGTTCATATGAATCGCGATCGCATATGGATGTCTGCGATCGCGTAGGGTAATTTGATGGGGCAGCAGATTGTTCTTCGCGATCGCGTGCCAGTGTTTGCGATCGCAGTGAAGAAAATATTTTAGCTGGGCAGAATGTTTAAAAGGCCTGTTGTGCGAAAGTGGCTCATATTTTTCTCCATTGTTGGCAAGTTGAGAGCACCTTTGAGAGGATTGAAGAGGGAATTGAAGGGAGTCACTTGGAGGTAAGGTTCTTAACTTTATAACTCGTTTTTATGCCAATTCCTAAGTGATTAAACCATAAAATTTCTGGAATTGAACCAAAGTTGGGGAAGAAGGGTGCATGGAAAATTTATTTTTCTTTTGAGGATTTGAGTGGGCAATTGTGGTCCGATTTTAGTGTTCTTGGTATGCATAGAATCGTGGGAGGACAAATATTCTAAGGATGTAAAAATTATCGAATTCCGAGACATGGGCCCGGGACTCGGATTTGGCCGAATTTAGAGATTCTTGTATAATTTGATAAATTTCGATTGGGTTGAGTTCCTTTGATATATATTGATGATGTTAACTGGTTTTGGATAGATTCATGGCAATCAGGATCCAATTTGAGGGGCAAAAGCATAGCGGACTAGTGTTGTGGCCCGGTAGAGGTAAGTAATGGTCATAAATCTTGTCCAGAGGGTATGGAACCCCGGACTGCATTATTTTCTCACTGATTTTGGAATGGCGCACAAGTCGGATGACAATTTTGTGGCCCGTACTGATTTTTGGATTGGACTAGGTCTTCTCCACGGCAACTAATGAGTTTCATATTTACTCAAACCTTATGTTAAATTATGTTCTAAAGATTTGTGAAATATTTGGGCTATAACCCGTGTTTGGGGCCTCGTGCCGATCTGTTTAGACCCTTTGAGGGCTTTTTACTGCTATTTTCCTCACTATTTGTTGATGATTTTACTCATCATCATTGCGCATACTATTTTTATTGAAACTCAATCTGATTTACACTACATGAGCATTAAACTGATGTTTTCGGGCCGAGTACCTTGTTTTACTAATTCGCCTGAGGGGCCTTTTGAGTGGTTCCACCGAGTGTGGCCGAGGGCCAAGAGTGATGGTGAGGTGCTGAGTGATATTAGCGCTTGGGCTGAAGGAGCCCCTCCAGAGTCTGTACACACCCTCAGTGAGCGCACCGAGTACCGAGTGACGAGTGATTGGGAGGCATGAGTGACTGTGAGGTGCTGAGTGATTGTGAGGTGCTGAGGGATTGTGAGGCATGCCCGAGGGGCTGATTATGAAACATGTTTTTTCCCGAGGGGCTACTTATGATTTTACTACATTCATTTGCATACTAAATCCTTGGTTTTAAAGTTGTTAAAAATGTGGATTCTTTAAAGGACTCTTTCTGAAGTTGATTTTAAGGCATGATGATTTTGTATATCTATGTTATACTATTGGAAAGTAAGGTTGTGTATATTGTGACTTTATGGAATTTATTTTATGTGTTTCCTTGCTACTTAGACTTGATTTATTTTCACTACTACTGAGTTGGCGTACTCACATTACTCCCTTCACCTCTGTATGCAGATTCAGGAGCAGATATCGAGCATTAGCCTTTATTCCACAGCGGAGCCGGATCGTGGGATATAGAGGTAGTTGTTCAGCGTTCGTAGCATCTCTGTTTTCCCTTCATATTGTATTTAGCTTTGATTCGGAGTTTTCGTATTATAATAGTTTATTTTGGCTTATTTCTCTAGATGCTCATGAAATGTTGGCTCCGGGTTTTGGGGGTTGGCAGTATTGTATAATATTGGCCTATTATATTAAGAAATTTCTGTATATTTTTTTTGAAATTGCGAACATGCGGTAGTCGGCTAGCCTAGTTCCACGATAGGCGCCTTCATGGCCGTTTAGGATTTGGGGTCGTGACATTAACCTAGAAAACCCAAGTATGAGCACTTGAAGTCCCAAAAGTCAGAATACCCAAGAAGAACCAGAAACTGAGAACTAGAATGATATACTGATCGATTTCTTGTTCAAGTAAATAACCAGATTTTTCTTTCTACTCCTCTACTGATGTTTTGGAAAATTTTTGTTGTGAGCAACTGCTGTATTTTCTCTGTGAGTTCAGATTTTTCAGTTGCCAAAAAAGGTGTATTTTTCCAGTGGTAAAATATGTGTCGGGTCTGAAATTGTGTGTGTATATATATAGGGGTTTTAGGATAGGATATTCTCAGTATATTCCTTATCCATTAGGCTGAAAAATTGTACGGGTACAGCTGTCAACCCTATCCTTTTGGGATAGCTGCACCATTTTAGAAAATTTCATCCCTTGAAATTACCATTTTAACCCTAAAATAAATCAAACATTTCCTTATTCTAGAAGGTTCTTGGGTTGTTACACCCAAGATTTCTCAGTTAAAAATCTTATACTACCCCTTAATGTCCCTAGAATTACCCTTTTTGGTAACTAAGGTTAAGGTTAATCGAGGTTATCTATTAACTTGGGTTAATTGATTCAGCATTAAGCTTAGGTGAATTTTAGACTTAGACTTAGCTTAATTTGGGTAATTTAGGCTTATCTATCAATTCTAGTTAATCATCTTAATTGGCTGATTTTTAGGTTAATTGTAGGTGTTGGCTAATTCTAACTTAGTTAATCATGTGAAGAACTAATCTTTTAATGAAATTAGACGCCTAATTAGGTTAGATAATTAGCTTAAGTCGGTTAATTTCTTAGTTTCTAATTATACGTATTAATTATTTCGATTGTACACTTAATTAGTTAGGTATAATTGTCTCTTTATTACTTAATTAATAATTACCTAATCGATTAATCGACTACCCTAATGACTAACACAATCAAGCAGATAAGGAAGCGATTAATCACAAGTGCACAGTCATATTTAGGGGAAAATACAGTAACAAAAAGGAAGGACAATCTGAAAACCAAACAAATCCATTGAACAACTGATTAAACTATACTAATTAACCTATACTAATTAATTAACATATACTAAGGAGGCATGATTGTCAAAGAACCTAGTTGACAAGCCAAATTAATAGGAATAAGCATAAGAAAACAGTGACAACAAAACTAAAAAAATGTCTACACTAACAGCGATTTATGCAAAGAAAAATAATAAAAATTCGGAATCAAGCAGTGATACGCACATGGTTTAAATGAAAAGAACAAATAATAGATAGAAAGGGAAGGGGGGATACCAGTCTGAGGATTTGAAAAGTTTCCGGTGGCTTGCCGGAATTTTGGCCGGATTCCGGAGGGCTTGGAAATTGTCACGACCTAAAATCCCACCTTCAGGCCGTGATGGCGCCTAACGTTGCACCCGCTAGGCAAGCCAAACTGTTAACTGAATTGATTTATTAACAAGTAAAAATAACAAACACTGACTAGATAATAGAGATAAAGTGCGGAAGCATTAACATAAAACTAAATGACAATAGCTAATAACGAAGAAATCCCTTTAAGTACAAAACCCAGAAGTGGAGTCACAACCTCACGAACCAGTCTAAGATTTGACTAAAAACAACATTTTGAAAATAAAATGATGTATCTGTCTGGAAAACACATAAATAACAGAATAAAAGATAGACAGGGACGCCGAGATCCACGAACGCCATGTGGAACTACCTCGGTGTCGTCTGGAATAGGCTGAAGGACACTCCCACTAGAGAGGTCCACTGGGTCCGGCTGCGTAATCTGCACAACATAAAGAAGTGCAGGTGTAGCATCAGTACAACCGACCCCACGTACTGAGTAACTGCCGGGCCTAACATCGGCGAAGTAGTGACGAGGCTAGGACACGACAACAAATTGTACCTGTGCAGTTCAATAGTATAGTAGAAAATAAACAAGAATACAGTTTCGGGGAAGAACATGTTGGGGATAAGAGGGGCAACAATGGCTAAAACAGTAGAATCAAGTACTAACTGGAATGTAGAAGTAAAGCAGGAAATGACAACTCAAAACAAGTAAAATAGACAGGAGAAGACACGGCATGACCCCTCGTGTATAGCCTCAAAATACCACGGCACGGAATGTCCCCTCGCGCATAAATAATAATGACTCGGCACAGAATGTCCCCTCGTGCGTCAATAATAATCAATCGGCACGGAATGTCCCCTCGCACATAAATAATAATCAATCGGCACGGAATGTCCCCTCGCGCATAAATAATAATCAATCGGCACGGAATGTCCCCTCCTGCATAAATAATAATCAATTGGCACGGAATGTTCCCTCGTGCATAAATAATAATCAATCGGCACAGAATGTTCCCTCGTGCATATATAATAATCATCGGCACGGAATGTCCCCGCGTGCATAAATGAGTGTAAAAGCAACAATTGATATGAAAGTTTAACAATACGACATTTCAAATGAACAGAAATAATCAACAAAATTCTACTGTCCCGGCAAGGGACTCAGCTATAACCAATCTCACTCAGTAGTATAAGGTCAACAGTAAAATCCTCGTGCAAACACATAATAAATAACTTTCTACGTCATGAAGTAACCTCAAGGTACCACTTCCAAGGTTCCCAGTAATTCACAACATGGAGAATATCAAAGAACATTAAATAATTTATCAAAATTCGACTCACGGGCATGCTTGACCACAACATATAGGTACCCGTCACCTCACCTATACGTTCAACATGCACATAGAAAATAAGACTCTATACCTAATCCCTCAAGTTAGGGTTAGGCCAAACACTTACCTCGGCTCCAAGAATGCAAGTAAAGCCTCAATCACGGCCTTTCCTCTTGAATCCGACTCCGAAACGATAATATCTAGACATAATTGACTTAATAACCTTGATAATTATTCAATAACTCAATCCCAAAGCCTAATTATACATTTCCCATAATTCTTCCAAAATACCAAAATTCGACCCCAGGCCCGCTTGGTCCAAACTCGAGGTTCGGACAAAAACCCGATAACCCATTCCCCCATGAACCCGAATATACAATTTGTTTTGAAATCCGACCACAAAATGAGGTTGAATTCCCAAAATTTCCAAAAGCCCTAACTCTACCCAAAACCCTCAATTCCTATGGGGTTAAGATTACTTACCTAAGTGGTTATGGAGGAAGAGCAGCTTGGAAATCGGCTATGGGGTTCGGAGAAGAAGGAGATGGTGAAAAATATGAAAATCCCATAATGGGTATTCTGTTTTTGAGCATTTAAATAACTCGGCGAAAATGGCTATCGCGATCACGACATGTGCCCTGCGATCGTGAAGGGTACTGGCCTTAGACTTACGCGATCGTGAAGTGAAGGTTGCGATCGCAGAGAAATAGGACGTGGACCCACGCGATCGCGAACAAAAGAACGCGTTCACACAGAACAATTGCTACCCAGCCCTCAACCCCACAGGAGACTTACGCAATCGAGGACATAGGGGTGCGTTCGCGTAGAGCTAAGCCCTAAGGCTCTGCGTTCGCACCCAGCTCTTTGTGATCGCGCAGAGCAAATTGAACCACCCCCCCCCCCTCAAACTACACTACGCGATTGCGGGGCAACCTATGCGATCGCATAGTGTAAAAATCTCAGACACCAGAACAGCCCCCAAAAAACCAGATTTTTCCAACTCTTTTGCACCCCGACACCTACCCGGAACTCACCCGACCCCTCGGGGCTCAAAACCAAATCTACACACGACATCAAAAACAATGAATTAAACTCCAAAATCTATAGAATTTTCTCAAACTTCGTAAACTTCCAAATTCTCCAATTTTGATCTGAAACACGTCAAACCAAGTCCGTTTCTTACCAAATTTTACAGATAACTCACATAACACATATTGAACATGTTCCGGGCTTCGGAACCATAATACGGGCTCGATAACACAGATTTCACATCAAAGTTTATTTTCAAAAGTCTTTCTTATTTTCAAAAAACAATTTTCTTTAAGAAATCATTTCTCGGACTTGGGACCTCAGAATTCGATTCCGGGCATACGCCCCGGTCCCATATTTTCCTACGGACCCTCCTGGACTGTCAAATCATGGGTCCGGGTCTGTTTACCAAAAATGTTGACCAAAGTCAACTTTATTCAATTAATTATCATAAATTCAACTGTTTAACACATTTCCACATAAAGGCTTCCCGGCTACGCGCTCGGGCTGCACACGCACATCGAGGTGAATTAACAGAGGCTTTCAGGGCCTCGGAACACAATTTTTTGCGAAATTTACACAGGATGACCTTTTGGGTCATCACAATCTCCACCTCTAAAACAACCGTTCATCCTCGAACGGACATAAAAAGGTACCTGAATCGGGGAAAAGGTGGGGATATCGGCTCCGCATATCGGACTCGGACTCCCAAGTAGCTGCCTCAACAGGCTGACCTCTCCACTGAACACGAACCGAAGGATAACTCTTCGATCTCAACTGTCGCACATGCCGGTCTAATATGGCTACTGGCTCCTCCTCGTAAGACAAATCCTTGTCCAACTGGACACCACTGAAGTCAAGTACATGAGATGGAACCGCAATATACCTCCGGAGCATAGATACGTGAAATACCGGATGCACGGCTGACAATCTAGGTGGCAAGGCAAGTCTGTAGGCCACCTCTCCTACCTTATCCAGTACCTCAAATGGACCAATGTACCTAGGGCTCAACTTTCCCTTCTTCCTGAATCTCATCACGCCCTTCATGGGCGACACCCGAAGAAATACCCGGTCTCCTATCATAAATTCCAAATCTCAAACTCTACGATCCACATAACTCTTCTTCCTGGACTGAGTTGTACGAAGTCTATCCTGAATGATTTTCACCTTGTCCAAGGCATCCTGGACTAACTCAGAACCCAACAATCTAGTCTCTCCCGACTCAAACCATCCGACTGGAGACCAACACCTCCTACCATACAACGCCTCATACGGAGCCATCTGAATACTCGACTGATAGTTGTTGTTGTAGGCAAACTCAGCTAAAGGCAAGAACTGGTCCCATGAACAACCAAAGTCAATGACACAACCTCGCAACATATCCTCCAAAATCTTAATAGCACGCTCGGACTGCCCGTCTGTCTGAGGATGAAATGTTGTGCTCAAATCAATCTGTGTGCCCAACTCTCGCTGAAATACTCTCCAGAAATGGGAGGTAAACTGAGTACCTCGGTCTGATATAATGGATATGGGCACCCCATGCAATCTAACAATCTTTCTCTTATAGATCCTTGCCAACTTCTCTGCTGAATACGAAACTGATATTGGGATGAAGTGCACTGACTTGGTCAGCCTATCCACAATGACCCATACTGCATCAAACATCCTCTGAGTCTATGGGAGTCCAACTACAAAGTCCATGGTGATATGCTCCCACTTCCACTCGGGAAGCTGAATCTGCTGCATCAAACCACCGGGTCTCTGGTGCTCGTACTTAACCTGCTGACAGTTCAAGCACCGAGCTACATAAGCTACAATATCCTTCTTCATCATCCGCCACCAATAATGCTGCCGAAAGTCCTGTTACATCTTTGCGGCGCCCAGATGAATAGAATACCGGGAACTATGGGCCTCCTGAAGTATCAATCCACGAATACCATCCACATCAGGTACACAAATACGACCATGCATCCTCAAAACTCCCTCATCATCAACCGTAACCTTCTTGGCATCTCCATGCCTGACTCTATCTCTAAGAATATATAAATGGCGATCATCATACTGTCTGGCCCGAATACGGTCATCCAATGAAGAACGGGCCACGGTATGGGCCAAAACACTGCCCGTCTCAGAAACCTCCAATCTCACAATTCGATTGGCTAAATCCTGAACATCCAAAGCAAGAGGTCGCTCTCCGACTGATAAATAGGCAAGACTACCCATACTGGCTGACTTCCGGCTTAAGGCAAATCGGCCACCACATTGGCCTTCCCCGGATGATAAAGAATGGTAATATCATAATCCTTCAGCAACTCTAACCATCTCCTCTGCCTCATGTTCAACTCCTTCTGTTTGAACAGGTATTGTAAGCTCTTATGATCCGTGAACACCTCACATGGCACACCATACAAATAATGCCTCCAAATCTTCAATGCGTGCACAATCGCTGCTAACTCCAAGTCGTGAACTAGATAGATATTCTCATGAACATTCTACTGACGAGAAGCATAGTCTATAACCTTGCCGTCCTGCATCAACACTGCACCAAGACCAACCCGTGAAGCATCACAATACACGGTATACGGTCTTAAACCTGTGGGCAAAACTAACACTGGTGTCGTGGTCAAGGTTGTCTTGAGCTTTTGAAAGCTCGCCTCACACTCATTAGACCACCTGAACTGGGCACTCTTATGAGTCAACCTGGTCATCGGGGCTGCAATGGATGAAAATCCCTCCACAAACCGGCGATAATAACCTGCTAAGCCCAACAAACTTCGGATCTCTGTAGCTGAGGTGGGTCTAGGGCAATATCTGACATGCTGAAATCTTCTTGGGATCCACCTGAACACCCTCTAAAGATACCACATGGCCTAGAAATGCAACTGAACTCAACCAGAACTCACACTTGGAAACTTTGGCATATAACTGACTATCCATCAAAGTCTAGAGGACGACTTTAAGGTGCTGCTCATGCTCCTCTCGGCTGCGAGATTATATCAATATATCATCAATGAAAACAATAACAAACGAGTCCAAATAAGGCCTAAACACTCGGTTCATCAACTCCATAAAAGCAGTGGGGGCATTTGTCAGCCCAAATGACATCATCAAGAACTCATAATGCCCATAACGAGTGCGAAAGGCTGTCTTAGGGACATCAGATGCCCTAATCCTCAGTTGATGGTAACCAGATCTCAAGTCAATCTTGGAAAACACTGAAGCACCCTGAAGATGTTCGAATAAATCATCAATCCTCGGCAAAGGGTACTTGTTCTTAAAAGTAACCTTGTTCAACTGCCGGTAGTCAATACACATCCTCATCAAGCCATCTTTCTTCTTGACAAACAATACTGGAGCACCCCAAGAAGAAACACTAGGCCTAATGAAGCCTTTATCCAACAAATCCTGCAACTGATCCTTCAAATATGGTTGGGCCATACGATACGGCGGAGTCGAAATAGGCTGGGTGCCCTAAGCTAACTCAATACAAAAATAAATATCCCTTTCAGGTAGCATACCCGGTAGGTCAGCAGGGAATACCTCTGGAAACTCACGAACCACGGGCATAGACTCCAGGGAAGGAAACTCGGCGCTAGAATCACGAACATAGGCCAGATAGGCCAAACAACTCTTCTCGACCATGCGTCGAGCCTTCATATAAGAAATAACTCTACCAGAAGAATGACTAGGAGTCCCCCTCCACTCCAAACGAGGTACCCCTGGCAAGGCCAAGGTCACTGTCTTGGCATGACAGTCCAGAATAGCATAATAGGGGGATAACTAATCCATCCCCAATATAACATCAAAGTCAACCATTTCAAGAAGCAAAAGATCAACCCGAGTCTCCAGACCACCAATAACTACTAGGCAAGCATGGTAGACTCGATCTACCACTATAGAATCACCCACCGGTGTAGACACATGCACAGCAGTACTCAAGGAATCATGGGGCATACTCAAATAAGGGGCAAAATGTGAAGACACATAGGAGAATGTAGAACCTGGATCAAATAACACCGCAAACTGAAATCGTACCTGTAATAACTGCATCAAAAGCCTCAACATCAGGCCTGGCATGAAAAGCATAGCACCGGGGCTGAGCCCCTCCAACGTGAACATCTTTGGGTCGACCTACTGCGGCCTGACCTCTACCTCTCGTGGCATGTCCTCCACCTCTATGAGTCTGACCTCCACCTCTGGAACCCCGACTGCCACCCCTAGCTGGCTGAGGGGGTGGGGTGTGCCTGATGCAGGAACCATGGCACGGGAACCCTGATACTGAGACCCACCAGAACCTCGGGGGCAAAACCTAGAAATATGCCCCAAACCACCGCAAGAATAACAAGGCCTCTGCTGATGTGGCTTCTGACTCTAGAACTGGCCCTGTCGACCCTGATAACCACCCTGGAAGCTCTGAAGCGGTGGTGCACTGATAGGTGATGGTGGTGCACTAATAGGAGCTGGCGGTGCACTGTGAGCTACCTGAAGTGCCGACTGATAGGGTCTGGGAGGATGACCTTTGCCGAAAGAATCCTTGCTCCCGGATGAGGCTCCACTGAACCGACCGAAGTGAGGGGGCCTCTTGTCAGCCCCCTGACCACCACCCTGTGACATAATCATCTCAATCCTCCTGGCCACATTGGCCGCATCCTAGAATGAAATATCATTACCTGACTCTTTGGCCATCTGAAGCCTGATGAGCTGAGCCAAACCCTCAATAAAACTCCTCACTCTCTCACGACCAGTAGGGAGTATCATAATAGCATGCCAAACTACAGTTATGAACTTGGTCTCGTACTGAGTGACAGACATAGATCCCTGCTGGAGGAGCTCAAACTGCCTCCGAAGATCCTCCCTCTAAGTAACTGGAAGGAACTTCCCCACGAATAACTCGGAGAACTGAGCCCAAGTCAATGGTGTAGACCCAGCTGTCCTGATCAAGCAATAGTCTCTCCACCAAGTCTTGGCGGAACCCGAAAGACGAAAAGTAGAAAAATCAACTCCATTGGACTCTACTATGCCCATGTTCCGAAGAACCTCATAACAGCTGTCCAAATAATCCTGGGAATCCTCTGATGGTGCACCAGTAAATGTAGTAGTGAATAACTTGGTGAATCTATCCAATCTCCGTAAATCATCTGCTGACATAGCTGCTGCCTCAACTGTCGGGGCCACAATGCCCGGCTGAGCTACTCCGATCTTCTGAGGTGCCGGAGTCTGGAACTGAGGAGCTAGTTGCTCTGGCGTGCGAGTAGTAGGAGTCTGGTTCCCTCCCCCATCCTGAGAGAAGGCTGGTGCAGTAGGAAGAAGACCAACCTGAGCCACACTCTCCATGAGTCCCACTAAGCGGACTAGAGCGTCCTGAAGCACCGGGGTGGAAATGAACTCCTCTGGGACCTGAGCTGGTCCAACTGGAACTGTCTTAGTAAGAACCTCACTGGCAAAGTCTACCTATGGGTCCTCTACAGGGGTTGTGCCCTGCCCCTGCCTCGGCCTCTAATACGGCCTCGGCCTCGACCCCTCGTAGGAGCAACAACAGGAGAATCGAGCTGCTGATCAGTAGATGAGGAAGCACGCGTTCTCTCCATCTATGAGAGAATAGAATCGAAACTCAATTAGCATTTAGAATTCAAAACGCACGACAGAAAAGAAGAAAAGTGGAGTTATTCCTAACTTTGTAGCCTCTAGGGGATAAGTACAGACGTCTCTGTATCGATCCCTCAGTATCTACCAAGTTTGTCCGATAGTTGTGAGACCTAAGCAACCTAGTGATCTGATACCAACTTTTCACGACCCGAAATCCCATCTTTAGGCCGTGATGGCGCCTAACGTTGCACTCGCTAGGCAAGCCAATGTGTTAACTGAATTTATTTATTAACAAGTGAAAATAACAAACACTGACTAGATAATAGAGATAAAGTGTGGAAGCATTAACATAAATCTACATGACAATAGCTAATGACGAATAAATCCCTTTAAGTACAAAACCCAGAAGTGGAGTCACAACCTCACGGACCAGTCTAAGATTTGACTAAAAACAACAGTTTGAAAATAAAATGATGTATCTGTCTGGGAAACACATAAATAACAGGGACACCGAGATCCACGAACGCCATGCGGAACTACCTTGGTGTAGTCTGGAATGCACTGAAGGACACTTCCACTAGCGAGGTCCACTGGGTCCAGCTGCGTAATCTGCACAACATAAAGAAGTGCAGGTTTAGCATCAGTACAACCGACCCCATGTACTGAGTAAGTGACGGGCCTAACCTCGGCGAAGTAGTGACGAAGCTACGACACGAGAACAAATTGTACTTGTGCAGTTCAATAGTATAGTAGAAAATAAACAAGAATACAGTTACGGGGAAGAACATGTTGGGGATAAGAGGGGAAACAATGGCTAAAACAGTAGAATCAAGTACTAACTAGAATGTATAAGTAAAGCAGGAAATGACAACTCGAAACAAGTAAAATAGACAGGAGAAGACATGGCATGACCCCTCGTGTATAGCCTCAAAATCACAAGGCACGGAATGTCCCCTCGCGCATAAATAATAATGACTCGGCGCGGAATGTCCCCTCGTGCGTCAATAATAATCAATCGGCACGGAATGTCCTCTTGTGCATAAATAATAATCAATCGGCACAGAATGTCCCCTCGCGCATAAATAATAATCAATCGGCACGGAATGTTCCCTCGTGCATAAATAATAATCAATCGGCACAGAATGTTCCCTCGTGCATATTAAATAATCATCGGCACAGAATGTTCCCTCGTGCATAAATAAGTGTAAAAGCAACAATTGATATGAAATTTTAACAATACGACATTTCAAATGTACAGAAATAATCAACAAAATTCTACTATCCCGACAAGGGACTCAGTTATAACCAATCTCACTCAGTAGTATAATGTCAACAGTAAAATCCTCGTCCGAACACATAATCAATAACTTTCTACGTCATGAAGTAACCTCAAGGTACCACTTCCAAGGTTCCCAATAATTCACAACACGGAGAATATCAAAGAACATTAAATAATTTATCAAAATTCGACTCACGGGCATGCTTGACCACAACATATAGGTACCCGTCACCTAACCTATACGTTCAACATGCACATAGAAAATAAGACTCTATACCTAATCCCTCAAGCTAGGGTTAGGCCAAACACTTACCTCGGCTCCAAGAATGCAAGCCAAGCCTCAATCACGGCCTTTCCTCTTGAATCCGACTCCGAAACGATAATATCTAGACATAATTGACTTAATAACCTCAATAATTATTCAATAACTCAATCCCAAAGCCTAATTATACATTTCCCATAATTCTTCCAAAATACCAAAATTCGACCCCAGGCCCGCTTGGTCCAAACTCGAGGTTCGGACCAAAACCCGATAACCCATTCCCCCATGAACCCGAATATACAATTTGTTTTAAAGTCCGACCACAAAATGAGGTTGAATTCCCAAAATTTCCAAAAGCCCTAACTCTACCCAAAACCCTCGATTCCTACATTTGATTTCATGTTTTTAGACCTAGAATTTAGTGATTGATAAAGGAAAATAGAAGAAACAAGAGTTAAGATTACTTACCTAAGTGGTTATGGAGGAAGAGCAGCTTGGAAATCAGCTATGGGGTTCGGAGAAGAAGGAGATGGTGAAAAATATGAAAATCCCGTAATTGGTATTCTGTTTTTGAGCATTTAAATAACTGGGCGAAAATGGCTATCGCGATCGCGACATGTGCCCTGCGATCGTGAAGGGTACTGGCCTTAGACTTACGCGATCGCGAAGTGAAGGTTGCGATCGCAGAGAAATCGTACGTGGACCCACGCGATCATGAATGAAAGAACGTGTTCGCATAGAACAATTGCTACCCATCCCGCAACCCCACAGGAGACTTACGCGATATCGGACATAGGGGTGTGTTCGCGTAGAGCTAAGCCCTAAGGCTCCACGTTTGCACCCAGCTCTTTGCGAACACGCAGGGAAAATTGACCCCCCCCCCCCTACTACACTACACGATCGTAGGGCAACCTATGCGATCGCATAGTGTAAAAATCTCAGACACCAGAACAGCCCCCAAAAAACCATATTTTTCCAACTCTTTTGCACCTCGACACCTACCCGGAACTTACCCGAGCCCTCGGGGCTCGAAACCAAATATACACAGGACTTCAAAATCATCCTAAAAACTTATTCGAGTAATATAACCACCAGAATAAAATCAAAAACAATGAATTAAACTCCAAATTCTATAGAATTTTCTCAAACTTCATAAACTTCTAAATTCTCCAATTTTGATCCGAAACACGTCAAACCAAGTCCGTTTCTTACCAAATTTTACAGATAACTCAAATAACACATATTGAACATGTTCCGGGCTCCGGAACCATAATACGGGCTTGGTAACACAAATTTCACATCAAAGTTCATTTTCAAAAGTCTTTGTTATTTTCAGAAAACAATTTTCTTTAAAAATTCATTTCTCGGACTTGGGACCTTGGAATTCGATTCCAGGCATACGCCCAGGTCCCATATTTTCCTATGGACCCTCCGGGACCATCAAATTATGGGTCTGGATCCGTTTACCAAATATGTTGACCAAAGTCAACTTTATTCAATTAATTATCATAAAGTTAACTGTTTAAGACATTTACACATAAAGGCTTCTCGGCTACGCGCTCGGGTTGCGCACAAATATCGAGGTGAGATTAACGGGGGCTTTCGGGGCCTCGAAACATAGTGTTTTGTTAAATTTACACAGGATGACCTTTTGGGTCATCACAGAAATGGTCCAAACCCGCATGAATTGATAGCTCTCGTCAAGAGCTATCGACTCATGCAAGTATGAGCCATTGGAGGTGGTTGAATCAATTGATAAAAGAAATTAGGTTTTTGGAATTTTCAGATTTGAAATTACCATTTCTATGGTAAACTTTTGGGGAAAATAACGGTGGGGTGTGGTTGATGGGGACGTGAGGACTGCCTGGTAAAATTTTGGCGTCGATTGGTGGAGCTCCACCGCTGGTGGCGATTTTCAGCCGGCGGAGCTGGGGTGGTGGACGGCAGTTTCCGGTGGGGCGAAGAGAGAAGAGGGAGAGACAGCTGGGGAGGGGGTATTAGACTTTAGGCTATGAGAGGGTTAGGGGGTCTTGAAACAGTTTTATAGTAACTTTATTAGGGGTTCCCAGCTGTTTGATCTAACTTAATCAACGGTTGGGATTGATACTACTCAAAACAGGGTCGTTTTGGACAAAGGGTGTCGGTCGGGTAAGGGATTTAATTGGGCTGGGTGTTCTTGATGGATCATGTGGACTGATTTGGGCCTGGGCAGGCTAGCCCAGGTCCAATCTTAATACTTTAGCTTAATTAATTTATAATTTTATTAAACTAATTCTAATTACCTTTTTGAAAAATGTAATAACTAATTTTGACTTGTTTTTTTTCCTAATTTTAAACTAATTGATGAATTAAGTAAAACAATTAATTTGACACTCCCATATTTTAAAGAATAATTTTTTTTACAATTTGTTAGGAAAAATGACTAAGTTTAGCAATTAGCTATTAAAACTTCATTACATCAAATAATCATCATCCGTTTGTTATTTAATTTAATTAATTATAAATAATTAATTTATAATTCCTTGATAATAATGATGCACCTAATTTGTGTAATTTTTAATAATTTTAAAAGACGAATTATGAATATGCAATGCAAAAACAATTCATAAATACGCTAAAATTCAACAAAATTTATAAAAGTAATTTATCTATTGAATTTTGTAGGAATATATGATGGGTAAAAAATCACGTGCTCACAGACAGCAACTTCAACATGGTCTTCTCCTTTCTAAAAGTGGCCTATGAAGTTTAAGTTAATAGATTGGGTCTGACAGTGTTACCTTGCAATTTGATATGGAGGGAGGATCTTTGTCCAACAAATATTATGGTCATTTTTTACCAAGCAAGGAAGGTTTAACTCCTAAGTTGTACTGGTCACTAGAATGCCTAAAGTTGTAGCTTGATTATCTCTTGATCACTAATTCCATATTGTGATATAATCATAAGGATGTGGTAATTCTCTCTTCATTTTGATTACACCGATTATCGCTGGCCTCTTTGGACTTTGGAATCCGTTAGTGTCACGGAGAGTATGTAGTGATCGGAAGAAACGTTAGGAAAAATTGGGAGACTGATCTCGTAGTATTAAACAGAGCTTATATAAGTAAAGAGATGGAATGTTGTAATTAATTGCAATTGCTCTGTGCCAAAAGCTATGGAGGATCCGGTGCTAGATTTGTAGCTTTTCATAGGTGAAACGGTGCAATGTTTTCCAAGAATATTATATGGATTTTTCCCTAATCCAGGTATGTTAAGGTTAAGCCCTTCCTTCATTTTGGCATGATCTCTTCATTACACAAGTTTGATAACGAGGCATAAAGAAACATTCATATCCCGGAATTTATGTGTATTTTGCTAGTCTCGCAAGTTACAATATTCTCTTTATCGGGACTTCATATTCATTTGAGTATTTCATTATTCCAGTCAAGAGAGCAGGGGGTTTATATATAAAGTATTAAAGTATTTTCATTACCATCGAGCTATAATCGATGGGCAGGCCCCTATTGGGCAACCTCTGATCAGATGATAAAATATATACCGAGCCTACTCTGGCCGAGCGCCTATGAGCGAGCGCAGTTGGTCGAGATACAGAGCTTAGTATGATCGAGCTCCTATAAGCGAGCCTACTACGGCAGAGCAGTTTTATATATATATATATCGAGCCTTATAGGGCCGGACAGATATTTAATTTACTATATTGAGAGAGTTGAGTCAGTATCAGCAGGTAAGCATATCTTCAGATTATCTTTGACTTCCAGTTACTTTCAGTTATCATATTATCAGTTCAGTTTCAACTTTCAATATATTGCCTTACATACTCAGTACATTATTCGTACAGGCGTCCTTTTGTTGGGGACGTTGCATTCATGCCTGCAGATATAGATAATCATATTGATGATATCTCATAGTAGACGGGGTTTGCATTCAGCGAAGTATCAGTAAGACTTTTCCTCATTTGAAGTTCAGTCGAGTCTATGAGTCATTGTGTTAGAGTTTTGCTATAGACGTATAGGTAAGCCGGTGCCTTGTCCTGTTTGATGTGAAATAATCTTAGAGGCTTTTTAGATAGAGGTTCAGTTTGTACAGTATGTCAGAGGCCTTGATGGTCCATATGTATTCATATTTTAAGAATGATAGTTTATTGATACAGCGTTGCCCACTTACAATTGTACATTACGAATTGTGGCCATGTTGGCCCATGATAGTTACAAAACAAATGAATGAGTTACAGAGTGGTTCACTCGGGAAAGTGTGGCACCGGGTGCCAGCCACGCCTCCCCAGGTTGGGGCGTGACAGTACAAAAACATGGGGTGTGACATCATTCCCCCCTTTGGAACATTCGTCCTCGAATGTTGACTGATGCACTTATCATTTTATAATCTACGTCTTCCGAATACATTAGTACTTTTCTTGCCATCTAGCCAATTATTCTGTGAATAAATCCAATCTCTTTATCACACCACGATTTATGGTCGGAAACCTTCCAATCTCATAACTGTTGCTACCTTTTATCATACAACTTGTACGATTCTGACCTTGTAAGAGCGCCTATGTGACTCTTCTCTCCTTTTTCCTCCAGTTTTTATCCAATCTCTAGGCCTTACTTTGTGAACATATATAGATCTTGACAAGATGTCCCTCAGGGTATTTATAAGTATACTGAAGTTCTTTGCTTGTTACTTTGTCGATCTTACGAATATCATTGTATCTTATTTCATAGACCTGGTTATTCATCCATATGACTTTACTGCATCTAGGTAGGTCATACTATAACATAATTCTTACCTTGGTTTTATTATTATCGGGGTCTACTACCCAAATTCCAGGTTACTCTCTCGCTTCTTATCATAGATGTATAAATCTAAGTCTTTTAATGCTTCCTCATTACTGTTCATCTTAAGAATGACAGCCTGATCTCACCTCATATTGTTGAACTTTTATCTATCTATTATTTATTCAGCTTAATGTTGATCTATAATTTACCACTGGTAATTTGACCTCTTATGTAACACTGTCGTTAAGGCTCAATTCACATCAGGGAACATTTGAAATGATTAGACAGAGCACTTTTGTCACGCCCTGAACCTAGGGGCGATACTATGCTTCCATAACCGTATTTCATAGCATTCCAACGTAGTTCATCATATGGGGGTTATTCTAATCCCGTACAACTCATGACATTCCCCCCCCCCCCTTTTTTTTTCTTTAAATCATAACTCAATCGAAGGCCCAAACGTCATCCTTTATTTGTCACAATTACACCCTTATTCTATTACCAGGGCAGCATTTCATCTCTTCTAAATGCTATTAATCTTAGACTCCTTTGAGTTTATTCAAGCTATACTGAACTTTCTATAAATTAGAGAAACCATTAGCTCTCTTGTTTTCATGGGATTAATCCTGAGGACTTATACATTTCTCGTCACCTTCTCACCCGCCCTTTCTTATCCTTACTCCTGTCATAAAACCTTGTCGCTTTACTATACTTTAGCTTGCAACCTATACTTATCTATTTATACTAATCGCAACCTCCCTTCAACTTGCTTGCACCATATATTTCTTTATGTTATTTTGGAACGTCAAGCGAGAAATCACATCGTCTCAAACTCTTCTTTACTCTTTTAACCAGACCTCTCAATACCTAGAAACCATAGGCTGGAATATATTCCACTGACGATGCCGCTATCATACCTAGATACTAAATCTCAGCGCTTCTAGCCTTCTATCTGAAGTATGGACTATTCGCAACCTTCTGCATTTGAGTATCTCGTACGTTGTTCACCTTTACCTTACTTACCTTAAAATTTTGCATCACATCTTCTATCTCTTTTAATGACCTCCCTTCCACATAGGTATACTTTATATCCACAACTTGAAGCTCTTATTATAATACTCGCACCTCTGGCGCATACACAATCCGGCGGGAACTTCATACTGACTTCTTATGAGGTTGGTACTCTTCTAAATGGCTTTATCATAGAGCCATTATAGAATGTGGTTGTTGTACTATCTCTCTTGTTCTTCTGATATTAAGGGTGATCCTGTAATGTTCTCACTCACGATTTCTATAATTTTCTGGGTCCAATAACAAGACTCCTGATTTACTTAGTTGGTGTAACTCTTTAGTTTTTTGTCTTCCCTCTGATCAACCTATATGTAGGCTTAAGCTATCCTCATATCTGCGGCTCATGGTATGAGTTATTACTTTATCCCTTCATGGACTCTATGGAATATCCATGATACAATATTTTAATAATTAAATCCTTTATCTATGACCTGGACTTAATTCTTTCTTTTAACGTATACCGGAGTCTTCTACGTTATTGTCAACACATATGCTGCATGTATAAAACTCTAAACTCTTAAGTGCGTTCATAACTAACTCTGGGTCATTAATCGAATAATTCATTTCGTTCCCTCTCTGCTTTCTTTAAATGTAAGCAATTACTTTTCTTGGTCTTTATGCCCCTTGTTATGTGTATACTTAGCTTACCTTAGTGGACACACATATTGGAATTTCATAAAACTCATATGATCTTGAATATCACTTCTGATTTTTACTTCCCGTTCATTAGCCACGGTAGGTTCCATTTTCTTATGGAGTGCATACAATGTTGTTGTGAGACTCTTGTTATAAGACCATTTCCACCTTAGGTTACTGAGCTTAGGTTGAGGCCTTCTTCCTTACTTTCTCAGCTAGTCTTTCATTGTATTATTTAGGGAGGATCCTATGACTCTTGTAAAGATGTGAGCTTATTAAATTGTATGCTTGACGGAACTTTTGATGTTCTTCATCGCCTATAATTACCCGTAGTTACTTATCTCCATACCCTTGTGCTTGTAGGGTTGATTCTGAACTAATATTTTGACTGACTTCCCAGTGGCACTCTCTTTATCTCCGTCACAATCATATGGTACCTTTACAACCCCAACTTTTATCTTAATATTTCTCAAGGTTACGATGTCATATATTTGAGACTAAATGCCTCATGTTGGGGTTCACTATGTTTATCTAGCACGATCTGTTGATTTGTCTGTATCCTCTTGTCTGGCCATAACTAGGCTTTTCCTGAATCAACTACTGACTACTCGTTGTCCCATTCTCAAATCAGTATTCCGCGTAATTATTCTTGGGTTATTTCTTTTAGCTTAACTTATCTCCCGCACTGACTCCTTATCTATTAATAACATCTCGGGCAGGAACCCTTACTTTCTTTCCTTGATGTCATGTTTACATAATGTTCTGGAATCGTAGCATATCTGTAGGATTTGAATAAGTGATTTCTTGTTTTTATCGCATTATTCCTTTGTTATTCCATATTTACTAGAACGACTTAATTCTAACTTAATGTCGCATCACTCCATATTCCCCCCTTCAGGGGTGTACTAAGATTTAGAGCCATAACGATCTACCTATAGATGTTTTACCTCTTCCTCTTTAGCGTCTTTTTACATCATCGATGACCCTTACTTGCCTTGTGGTAATCCTCATGTACTAAGGATAACAAATTTCCTTACTCGCGAGGGTGACACTTAGTATAACTGGCACATACAACCCCTTAAGCTTAACTTTGATCACATTGCTTGCTTTAGGAAAGCGTCTTCCTGAATGACCCTTAAAAGTTATTCTTCTACCAACCATTTTATTATCGTTAGAACGCAATCTCTGAGTTTCTCATGATCCTGACTATTATGAAATCATTTAGTCCCTAATTCATGTTTAGTTTATCTTGTTCACCAGTTCATACTGATTTCTATTACTTTGGGGTCTAACTTTTCCTTCTGGTAATCACGTTAGAATCACGAACTTAATTCTTGAAATGAGGATATGACTTTATGACCTATACAACTTTGATGTCTCAAGTCATGTCACCTCTCGTCTTTTCCTTCTCTTAACTATAGACTCTGTAATATTGTCATTTTTTTATCTACCGTAGTTAGCATGTATCGCATCTTACTCATAATGGTTCATTAACTCTCTTCTTATTTCTGCTAACATTTCTGTCAATCACTTTATTCTGAGAACTTCAGCAAGATACTCCTTTTGCTTTTAGCTCCCCTTGCTCCATCCACTGGCTCTTCGGGTTGCCTAACGTTCTTTCTCTACTAGGGATGGGAGCCACACTAAGGTAATATTTATCCTTTCTGGGATTTCTGTGCCTTTCCTTGTAGTACTCATATCTAGTTGTACTATTTTAGAGTGCACCATCTGGGTGTCACAAGGAGATCTATTAGTACATTTGCAATATCCTTCGGAAATGTCAACTAACTCAAACAATCCATCCATCCTTTTGGGTTACTCTAACCCTAGCTGGATCCTGATATCCCAGCCTTCTCTTAAACCATATCTGTTAGTTTCCATAAGGCATAACTGAGATAGGTGTGACCGATTGTACATACCTCTACTACTATTGAAAGTAACTCAAAGTGATTATATCTCTCTTCCTAAATGGTAAATAATGATAATCTTCACTAATTGGGTATCTCGTATCCTTCTTCATCTTGCTTCTTTTACTAGTTGAAACTTGTATCTACCTTCTGATTCTCTCATTGCTTTTCACCATATGAGTGGATAGATATTCTTTCCTTAAAGCTCCTTATCAAAGACCTTGCACGTCTTAGTACACACATGTTCTGCTGAAGACCTCACATTTATCCATCATAAGCACGATGCAAAATTGAGTTCCTCTAACTAAACTCTTCCACAACCACATGTAATCTCTTACCAACTGTCTTTCTGGATGTAGACATCATCGTATTATGAATAAGATAGAATTTAAGAGTTTGAATTCTTATAACTGAGCTCTATCACACGATATAGAGTACGAAGAAAGAGTAACAGTCCTAAATGCCATGTAGCCTCCTGCATATAAGTGTCGTGCACAACAAACCCATAAACAAGACTCTACTAGACACGGCTTGTAGACTCCCTAGGACAGAATTGCTCTGATACCACTTTTGTCACGTCTCATCTATCCTTGCGTACCAACTTGCGACTAAGGGACTCTGAACATATAATGTCATATTTTTTCCATGGGCTACATTGCAAGACAATTTGCGAATGATGACTAAACATCAACATAAAGCTAGGCCAACATAACTACTATAGTTGGACAACCAACAAAATATACATACAAGTCTTACAAGCCCAATATACTGCACTAACTGACAGGATATGTCTACAAGCCTCTACTGATGTAAGTACTGTGATCAGAATTGGGACCTGACATATCCATAACAAATATATACATATATAAATAAGATGTACATAAAACTCTAGACCTGGCAACTCCGAAGGACGCGGAGCACACCGATCAAGCTGAACTCGGGAAACACCTACTGAGGAGGTCTACTCATCTATTTTTATGAATCTGCACGCAAGAAATGCAGTGTCCCCGGCAATAGGGACGTTAGTACGAAATAATATACTGAGTATTTAAGGCAACAGATTAACTGAAAGCTGAAACTGAACTGATAATATAATAACTAAAAGTAACTAGGAGTCAAAGATAATCTAAAAATATGCTTACCTGCTAATACTGACTCAACTCTCTCAATATAGCAAGTAAAATAGCTATCCGGCCTTATAGGTCTCGGTATGAATAACTTATTTGTCGTAGTAGGATCGCTCATAGGCGCTCGGCCATACTAGGCTTTGTATATTGACCATGTTGTGCTCGCTCATAGGCACTCGGTCATAGTAGGCTCAGTATATAACTTACCATCTGATCTGAGGTTGCCCAATAGGGGCCTGCCCGCCGATTATAGCTCGACGGTGGTGAAAATATTGTAATAATATATATTGAACATCTTCTCTCTTGACTGGAAGGAGACAATACTCAATTAAATATAAAGTCCCGATAATGGAGAATACCGTAACTTATGAAACTAAGATAATGTATATAAATTTGAGAGTATGAACTTCTCTTTATGCCTCGTTATCAAACACATGTAATTACGAGATCATGCCAAAATGAAGGTAAGTTTAGCCTTAATATACCTAAGTCGATTCTCTTGACAATCCTTCCAACACACATGAGTTGCGACAATATGTAACGACGGATCGAAGTAGGGAAAAATTCATATGATATTCTTGAGAAAGATTGCATCGTACTCCCTTAGAATCGCAAAATCCCGTTGCTATAACATTATGTAGTCTCGGATGGTTTTTGTAGAAAAATTCACGTTGCTAACATTTTTGAATGAGCTGCTATAGTATTGAGTAATATAACTCATATGAATGTTGCTGAAGGAAATCATTTCTTGTAGCTTTTGCCATAAGCATCTCAATTTTCTATTTTGAGAGGTCTTTTACACTTTACATGACTAAGCCACCTCATCCATTAATTGTGACACCTATCTTATGCACTTTAAGAGTCACATTTTGTGTCTTTGATCTTGTTCCAATTGCTGCCACGTTTTTGGATTATTAAGCGCATCCAAAATTATTTAATTAGCTTAATTAATTACTTAATTAGTTAATCTCTCACTAAAAATCTAGAATTACCCAATTATCCACATAATTAAGAATTATCTCAAATTACTTAAAATATTAACACACGTTATACACCTTACAATCATGAACATGTGGTACCTTGTATAGTACTAGTCCATAAATACCTGGTATTTTAGCCCTGGCCGTATTTATCCAAAAATGCCAAACTTCGACGAAATTCATTTTTTTCGATTTTCTTACCCTTTCATCTGGATGAATTTACTCATCAATTGTTTGAAATGGCATAATGCTTATAATCTCAAAATAATCTCATTCCTGAACTTACGTTGATTAACTTATGACGAAACTTTAACGTACGAAAATGCGGGATGTAATATCTCATTTTCGAGCTTCCATCAATTTACTTATGGCGTACTTCCACATCTGAAAACGTGGGGTGTGACATGATCGTTGAGTTATCTTTAATAACCAAGTTCGTATGAATCTTGAGTTTTAGGATAAAGTGACCTTTAGGTTTTTATCAAATGATTGTTGAGTATTTCGAGCTCCCTATGGTATACCCTTTAGGTGAATCTTCGAGTTATAGTTGACATTTGTTTGAGCTCGGAAGAACTGAAAGACTTAGTGAAATTTCTTTATGCCTTAGCATGTGTTTTTTGTACCATTGGGTTTTTCGAGGGTCCAATAGTCGGAACCTTATCTTTTCTTAACTCGTTTGTGTTAAGATAATTTGATAGTTCTTGGGGTTTTTTCAAAGGCTGATATTATCGAAGCCCTCTTTTTATTTTCTTTGCCGAGGGTAACCTTATTTAACCGATTTTTAAAAGTATTTGAAAGCCTTTTGTTTATGACGGAATTTGGACTTCTCTGAGCCGCTTTATTTCGGTCATAGCCTTTTAGGTGACCGTAGTCTTTAATATGGCCATAGCCTTCGAGTATGTCTCTTGGAATTGTGTCCCGATAGCATTTCGAACTTGTTCGAAATGTTAGTCCCCGAGTGTGATGGCCTTGGCCTATATATCGAGGGGTGCCTCTTTGAGGTCTTGTAATTTCAAACTTAAATAGCTCGAGTGTGCAGTCCCCAAGTGTTCGAGGTACACTCGAACTAGGCCCTTGAGCCTTTTTTCACAAGTGTTAGTGTTGCACAATAGATCAGAATTATAGGCATATGACTCGTACAGTAGAAAATTTACTTCGAAACATTAGATGTTCGAGAAAGAGAATGCTTCTTTGTATTATTTATACATGCGTACATGTTTTGTTTTCGGGACTCGGCTAATTTATACAGACACGGTTCATTCGACCGTTTGGCCCATTATAAATTCTTCTTATCGAGACCCATTGATACATAACATCCGAGGGTGATGCCCCCCAGTATTCGAGGTTGATTGAAAATAACCCTTGGATACCGTTGAATTATCCTCAGGTAGCACATAGTTATTGCCTCGTTAAAAACCTCTCCGGAAAAACCCATTTGGGAAAAAAATCGGTCTAAGGGAAAAAGAGTGCAACCCGTACTTTAAAATCTGAGGTCTCAATTTCTTGGATCGAATTCCTGCAATGAGTTAGTTTCTAATGCTTAAGACAATGAAAGAAAAGAGAAAGTCATACCTTAGGAATAGTACCGCTTGAGGAATGATATGTTCCAGTAATTTGACAATGGCTCGCCGTTCATTGTTCCGAGCTTGTAAGATCCTTTCCCGATTATATCGAGGATTTGATAGGGTCCTTCCCAGTTAGGAGGGGGTTTGCCTTCATTAGGGTCTCGAGTGTTGATGGTGATCTTTCTTAGGACTAAGTCCCCAACTTTGAAGTGCTGAAGATTGGTTCTTCTGTTATAATACCTCTAGATTCGTTGTTTTTGTGCGGCCATTCGAACGAGTGCCGCTTCTCATCTTTCATCCAGCAACTCGAGGCTGGTATTCGTGGCCTCATGGTTTGATTCCTTCGTTGCATGTCAAAACCTGGTGCTGGGCTCCCCGACTTAGACCGATATCAAGGCCTCGGAGCCATATACTAAGGAAAACAGAGTTGCTCCAGTACTGGACTTCGATTGTTATCCGAAATGCCCATAGAACCTGGGGAAATTTTTCTCTCCACTTCCCTTAGGCTTCGTTTAGCCTTTTCTTCAAGTTTTGGATGATAGTCTTGTTTGTTGATTTGGCTTGTCCGTTCCCACTAGGGTGATACGGTGTCGATAGTATTCTCTTTATTTTGTGATCTTCAAGGAATTTTGTAACTTTGTTGCCAACAAACTGTTTGTCATTACCACATACTATTTTCGCGGGTATCCCGAATCGACATGTGATGTGATCCCATATGAAGTCGATCTCTTCTTTTTCCTTAACTTTTTCGAAGGCCTGTGCTTCAACCCAATTAGAGAAATAGTCAGTCATAAATAATATGAACTTAGCTTTACCCGGGGCCGATAGTAGAGGCCGACGATGTCTATTCCCCACTTCATGAATGGCCGTGGGGAAAGGACCGAATGAAGTTGTTCGTCGGGCTGGTGGATCATTGGTGCAAACCTTTGACATTTATCGCATCTTTGAACAAACTCCTTAGAGTCCTTTTCCATGATATCCCAATAATATCTTGCTCTGATTACCTTTCTAACTAGTGACTTGGCGCCAGAGTGGTTCCTACAAGTGCCTTCATGGATTTCTCATAGAACATAGACGGTATCTCCTGGTCCCAATCATACCGCCAATGGACCATCGAACATTCTTCTGTATAGTGTTCCGTCTTCGTCTAATGTGAATCGAGCAGCTTTAGCTCGTAAGCCCTTGATTCTTTGGGATTCGATGGTAACTTCCTGTTCTTCAAATATTCGAGGTATTTGTTTCTCCAGTCCTAGGTTAAACCATTAGAATTTATTTCAGCATGTCCTTCCTCAATTACAGACCTTGAGAGTTGGACGACAGTCCCCGAGTTGATCTCATCTTCTTCAACTGATGACCCCAGATTGGCAAGTGTATCGGCCTCAGTATTTTTTTCTTGAGGTATATGTTGTAGAGTCCATTCTTTAAAACGGTGCAAGGTTACCTGCAATTTGTCTAAGTACCTTTGCATCCTATCCTCTCGAACTTCGAAGGTTCCGTTTACCTAGTTTACCACCAGTAGGGATTCGCATTTAGCTTCGATTACTTCTGCTCCCAAGCTTTTAGCTAGCTCGAGACCTGCAATCATAGCCTCATACTCGGCTTCGTTGTTAGTCAAATTGGCAGTTTTTATTGATTGTCTAATAATGTTGCCCATGGGCGGTTTCAAAACAATGTCGAGTCCGTACCCTTTCACATTCTAGGCACCGTCCGTGAAGAGGGTCTATACCCCCAATGATGTACCCGATTTAAGTAGAAGTTCCCTTTCCACTTCAGGTACGAGAGTTGGCGTAAAATCGGCCATGAAGTCTGCTAAAATTTAAGATTTAATGGTCGTTCGGGGTTGATACTCGATATCATACCTGCCAAGTTCGACGGACCATTTGGCCAATCGACCCGATAATTCGGGCTTGTGCAAAACATTTCGGAGTGGGTAAGTGGTGATCACACATATGGGATGACACCAAAAATATTGCTTTAATTTTCTAGAGCCCTTATTAATGTGAGTGCCAATTTCTCTAAGTGTGAATACCTAGTTTCAGCATCTCTTAAGGTCCGACTTACGTAATAAATAGGAAACTGCGTACCTTGTTCCTCTCGAACTAACACACCACTTACCACTATCTCGGATATTTCTAAGTATAGGTACAGCTCTCATCTGCCTTTGGAGTGTGGAGCAAAGGTGGGCTCGAAAGGTATCGTTTCAATTCCTCCAATGCTTTTTGACATTTTGGGGTCCACGTAAATTATTTTTCTTTTTTAGTAAGGAAAAGAACCTATGGCTTCGGTCTGATGACCTCGAAATGAATCGGGGCGGTTATCCGTCCGATTAGCCTCTGAAAGGCTTTCACACTGTCCACGACGGTGATGTCCTCGATGGCCTTAATTTTGTTGGGGTTGGTCTCAATACCCATATTTGACACCATAAAGCCGAGGAATTTGCCCGAGCCGGCCCCGAAAGCACACTTTTCGGGGTTAAGCTTCATGTTGTATTTCCTCAAGATTTCGATTGTCTCCTGTAAATGAGTCAAATGGTCCTCTGCTCGCAGGGACTTAATTATCATATCATCAATGTAAAATTCCATTGATTTACCTATCTGTTCTTTGAACATCTTATTAACTAGGCGTTGATATGTAGCTCCCGCATTTTTTAGCCCGAAGGGCATTACATTATAACAGTAGGTCCAAGACTCAGTGATAAAAGAAGTCTTTTCCTAATCCTTTGGGTCCATCTGGATCTGATTGTACCTAGAATAAGTGCTGATAAAGGTAAGTATCTTGTGGCCGACCGTGGCATCGATCATTCGATCGATGTTAGTCAAGGGAAAAGAGTCTTTTGGACACGCTTTATTCAAGTCCTTATAGTTTACACACATTCTAAGTTTGTTCCCATATTTTGGGACTATGACTACGTCAGCTAACCATTCGGGATACTTTACTTCCCGAATGGACCCTATTTTAAGAAGTTTGGTTACCTCCTCTTTTATGAAGGCGTGCTTTACCTCGGACTGAGGCCTTCTCTTTTGCTTTACTAGTCTGAACTTAGGATCCAGGCTCAGCCGATGAGTCATTATCTCCGGTGGGATTCCTATCATGTCTAAATTGGAGCATGAAAAGCAATACATGTTATCAATAAGAAATTGAATGAGTTTTTTATTGAGTTCGGGGGTCAACCAAGTTCCCAGGTATACCTTTCGTTCGGGTAGATACTTGATCAGTATCACATGCTCCAGCTCCTCGACCATTGACTTGGTTGCATTCGATTCTTCGGGAATGATGAAAGTTTGAGTGAGAAAATCTTTTTCTTCATCTTCGATTACCTGTTTCTCTGATTCGGTCGAGGCTGGGGACGGTGATTGCTATTTGGCCACTTGGTTATATTTAGAGCTCGATTTATCTAAGGTTGAAGGTGTGTATATCAGTGTCACCTCGTCGACTGCAAACATTTCCTTTGCAGCGTGTTGTTCCCCATAAATTGTTTTCACACCATTCACTGTTAGGAACTTCATCATTTGGTAAAGGGTTGATGGTACTGCCCTCATGTTGTGGATCCAGGCCCTTCCGAGCAATGTATTATACCTCATGTCGCCTTTGATGACATGGAATTTATTGTCTTGGATGGTCCCCTCCACGTTCACTGGTAGGATTATCTCCTCCTTCGTTGTTTCACTAGCCATGTTGAAGTCATTTAGGACTCGAGATGCAGGTACAATCTGGTTTAGCAAGCCGAATTGCTCTACGACCCTGGATCATATTTTAATTTGATAAATTCTATATTAAATGTAATAGATTATTCAATGTTATATCTTTATTTGAAAATGTTACTTTCTTCACTCAAATAATTTCTAAAATAAATTCATCTTTCTCGTTGATTTCCTATTTGGTGTAGAAACTGTAAATTTACCTTATGACGTATAAATGGAACTCCTTGAACATCTTAGTTAGCATTTGACGCATATATTATGTACCGAGTAGCAGGTGGTTTCTTGTCGCGCAAAGTGAGATGGAAAGATGTGGGCACAAGGTGCCATGTGTGCTAAAGGTTGGAAGTTGTGATTTATGGTATGAGATTGTCGAGAATTGGGATTAGTGGAATCGTGTATTTGAAACGATTGGATTGGTTAAGTTGAAATCATTTTCCTTACTTGAGAACTGTTATACTTGTTTTTATCCCCACTATGTTGTTGTTTAATTACTTGGTTAATTCTCGTTGTCATTCGTGTTTTCTTCTTATCATTACTAATGTTTGCAATTTGATATCCTTCTGCTATTGGTATTACTTTGATAGTCCTTTCTTGTTAGATTTAAGTCATATCCTGTAGCTCATATATATATTCAGTAGTCTTGACCTAGCCTCGTCACTACTCTACCGAGGTTAGGCTTGATACTTACTGGGTACCACTGTGGTGTACTCATACTACACTTCTGCACATCTTTTTTTGCAGATTCAGGTACTCCGGGTCAAGTTGGTTTTGATATTTACGCTTGGTGTGGCTGGAGACTTCAAGGTACACCTTCTGGGTGTTTGCAGGCACCGAAGTCACCTTCTATTGTATTTATATTCATTGTTTCTTTTGTTCCATAACAATGATGTATTTATTATGTATAACTACTCCTAGAAAGGCTTATGACTTGTACTACCATTTTGGGATTGTAAATTGTCCAGAGATTTCTATTTCGAAATTGTTCGATGTTAGTATATATTGTCGTTAATTCAGATAATGTCAGGATTACCTTATTTTAGAAACTAGGTGCCATCACGACTCCTTCGGAGGGATTTTGGATCGTGACACGTTGGTATCAGAGCTCTAGGTTCATAGGTGCTACGAGTCATAAGCAGGTTTAGTAGAGTCTTGCGGATCGGTACAGAGACGTCTGTACTTATCTTTTAGAGACTACGGAAACTATTAAGAAATTACACCTCTTTCATTCCTTTTTGTTTGACATTGATTAAACTCGAAGCATATATCTTATATTCCTTTACATCCACTCGTGTATGATATTGCGCTCTCAGTTCCCGTTATGTGCCAGTGGTTCGTGATGCTACAGATGGGATACGAGGGAGCCAGGGGTGCTCAAACATTGTCCCAACGTGTTGTCCAAACTTAATATGCTGATGTATTGAAGTACTATTCAGATGTTCACATGGAGGTGCAGCGGGTCGCGGTATATGGTTAAGGAGTACGAGCTTGGGAAGGTTTAATTGGTTGACTAGTCATCGAGATCGTTATGGGGTCACGGGGTGAATGTTGATTGAGGATAGTTGGTGGTATTGGAGACTATGTGGTTTGTATGGGATTTCTACTAAGTGGAAGGTACCTTTTATCATTCAAGGCACTGAAGGGAGCGAGGTTGACTATCACGAGAATGGACATGCGCTTAGTAGATGACTTGGAGTACCTTGTGATTGGTGGTGTACGAGTTGTGAAGGATAGTTTTGCGAATAATCAGATGTGGTTTTCTATGGCTTCACGCCAAGAGGGGGAGTCCATTAGAGGCAGTAGGACATCAGTGTCAGGTGTTACATCAGTTTTGGCCGGAGATGTGTATATATATAGGGTATTGGAAGATTCCCCGAATTTTGCATATGATTGAGATCTAGGATCTGACATGGGATGATATTGGGTCTTGCAGTGTTTATGCGTCATTAAGGTATCTACATTTCAGTATCAAGGGTTGTCGGAGAAACAACTTCAGATTCATAGGAGGTCTATTCAGCGTGGGAATTTTGGTTTTGGCATTATGGGGTTTTGGTGGGATCATTTTGTATCGACAGGGGGAAGTGTTACCCCATAGGAAAGACGAGGAGTATTCGAAGAAATGGGTCAGCTCTGTGGTGATGGGCCAGTATAGAAATGAAAGTAATTGGTCCTTTTTGAATGGGAATCTTCTACTGGAATATGTGGCAGTAGTTTTGGGTTGGACAGTTTGTGTGACTCGGTTGAGTTGGGGAGATGTGGTCATGATGGCTTAGTTTTGTGCGGTCGGGTCTCATAGAGTTCTAGATGGTTTTGGCCATGGCTTGGGTCGGTTGTCTGCTATGGTCATAAGAAATATGTTGTACACTATGGTTTACTCCTCGATGGGTATCATAAGTTAATAGAATGTTAGCATTATTGGATATCATATGTGAAGAGAGTATATTTAAGGAAGGAACCTTGAGCTTTGGTTTGCGGGTGCGTGGCTAGTGGCATGGTGATTTCTGGGTTTTGAAACTTTTTGAGGTTCAAGTTTTGTTACGCGGCCGGTAAATCTACATGGGTGCTTCAGTAAGATGATGGGGTGTGAGTGATGTATCATCCGTTTTGCTAGCATTGTTGAGATCGAGCATGGAAACTATGGTATTCCTGAGGTTTTGGGGCTGGATGTCCTCATATGCGGACTATTTCTTGTTTGCGGATTGTGAAGAAATATTGAGAATGGGATAACTAATGGCATAAATTATCGGTAGGTTGCTATGGACTTGTGGAGGGATATCTACCTATTTGGGAATGATCAGGATTTGGGTTAGGGGTTATTTGAAAGCTCAGTGAGAATATGTATTTTATATCGGGTCAAGTTTGGGTGCTCTTGTGAGATTGTTATCACGACTATGTTACCGGGCAAAATGGATATTATTTGTTCCTCTTGTCTATGTCATGCGCTACTCTTTTATGATGTGTTGAGCTGAGAGGTTGTGTGATTATTCTCCACGCGTGTTATAATTCCATTCAGTCCTTATGGCGATGTGGACAAGATAGCCCTCGTGATGTTGATTTGCTCATTGTACCTCAGTTGTGCTTGCTTTCTTCCATGTTTTATTATTTCTTTTCATTTTCCCACAGTTTTACGTGTGCACTCTGTTGTGCTTGACATCAGTATTCATGTGATCAGTGAAACCGAGCACTTTGGCTTTATGAGTATTTGGGAGCGGGCTGCATGCCGCAGCGGATGTTATGTGGGATACCCTTTCCTTGTGTTTATATTGTGCTTTGTTTTCCCTCTGTGGGATAAGTTGATGAAACTGTACTTTGTCATTATATCTGTTGCAGTTGTTAGATAATCCTCGTACCTTTCTTTCCTTCTATTTTGCTAGATGCATGGGTTATTGCTTGTTGGGTGTACAGACCATATTATGTGAGAATCTATGTGTTTCCGCAATGAGTTGTTAGCTGTGTTGCTGGTATTGTCTTAGAAGAGCTTCTTAGACCTGAGATTCGCACTATCATTTTGGGATGAGGAGTGGTTGGAAGGATGATGTTATTTCCGCTCAGATTTGGGAAATGGATCTTGAGGGACGAGAGAGCTTCTTGACTTGTTGATTTCATGGGTGGTTAAATGTTCCCCACAATTCTTCACAAGATAAACTCACAGAGGTAGGTACACCACTACATAAATATCAACAGCAAGAATGCCCCAAGGCCATCACAAGTAATTGTCCACCTTGTCTCGCCACGTGCACAATAAAAAAGTAAATGCCCGCTTTGACTCGCCAAACGTGCATAATAATATTCCCACTTTGTCTCGCCACATGCACAACCTACATATATAGCCCTCCTTGTCACGCCGCATTTACACATATCAATAGTAACAATAGCACGACAGAAACCTCGTGCAACACAATAACACCCGCGCGGCAGAGACCTTGTGCATCACAATAACAACGTACAGCAAAAACCTCGTGCAACACAATAACATCCGCACGGAAGAAACCTCATGCAATACAATACTGATTATAACATCAACAATGACAATAACACAAGAGTACGGCAAGTAAATCAACTCAAGATCTTTCGATCACAAAGAAACAGTAGAACGAGCCCACAAAGAATAAACACAATAGAGAATACTAGTCACAATAAGAATAGCTCAAGGGAGAAATAATATGTAACAACGATCCCACAAAGTACAATTCAACAATAAGGGAGATAACATGACTCAATAATTCCAAATAGGGATAAGTCAACTAAGATATAGGATAACTAAACTTCTTTTAGGGTTGAGAAATTATGAAAGAGATACAACAAATTCAATTAAGGGTAAGCAACGGAAAGATAATCATAACCACAATTAATAATGAAGAATTACAGAAGAGATAATTATAATTTCAATTAGGAGAAGCGATTAGGGAGGGATAGCATGGCAATATAAGAGGTAACAACTTCAGTTAAAGCACATAAGAGTCAAATAGGCAATAAGAGTGAATGATGAAGCAATTAATTCCAATTAAATTACGTAAAGATGAAAAATAGTAAATGGGAAACATAATCATAGCAAAACAACTCCATATCTAATGAACTTAGGAACATAAGACCCCATAAAGGTCAACTTTCCACAATAAGCCTGAGCGCGTACTCGTCACCTTGTGTACACGGACTTCACATGACACAATTAGAATAAAAGACTCAAATCCTAAGGGGTAGTTCCTCCACACGAAGTTAGGCAAGATACTTACCTGAAAGAAGATAGACCGATACTCTAAAATGAACTTCTCGAGTGAAATAACCTTCGGACGGCTAAATCTAGCAAAAATAATTTCAAAACATAAATAAAACTCATTAGAAACTATTCCAGATAATAAAGATTCAATCTTTATCAAAAACTAAAAATCAACCCAAAAGTCGACCGGCAAATTTCACAAAACCCGAACACCCATTTCGATACAAGTTCAGCCATACTAAAATTATCAAATTCTGATACCAATTTGTCCCGCAAAACATCATTTTACACTTTGAAAGTTTTATTCAAAAATCCCCATTTTTCCTTAACTCAAAACACTAATTTAATGATAAAAATAAAGATAGAATCATGGAATATAATAAATTCTAGGTGAAGAACACTTACTCTAATGATTTGCTTGAAAACCCCATGAAGAATCGTTCAAAGCCGAGCTCTAGAACTCCAAAAATATTTTTTTTTAAATGGTTAATCCTCATAATAGAGTACTTTTATATTCTTCCCACTGATTAAAGCATAACGATCGCGGAATATTCCTCTTGATCACGAAGAAGAAAAATGAAGACTACCCAAAATGTTCTTCGTGAACGCGACCTCAAGCCCGCAAACTTGATGACCAATCTCCAGACCATATTCGAACGTGTCTGTGCACTTGCAAAAATGAAGAGAAGAGTTGCGTGATGCACTTTTCGCCTTACCTCTACGCGATCGCGGACCTGTGACTGCGAATGCGAAGGCAAAGATTCTTCAACCTCCGCGAACGCGTGTCTCCCTTCGCGAATGCGAAGGGCAAATGCTGCTTGTCTCCAATAACATTATGCGAACGCGATTGCTTCATCGTGAACGCGATTGCTTCATCGTGAACGCGATGAAGGACACCAGATACCAGCAAATCAGTAGTCCAAAATAGAAGGAAATGGCTCGTAGCCCATCTGACACACACCCGAGTCCCTCGGGACCCCGACTAAGCACACCAACAAGTTCCATAACTTAACACGGACTTGCTCGAGGTCTCAAATCACAACAAACAACGTTAAAACTATGAATTGTACCATGGATCGAACTCATGAACTTTCAAATCTTCCAACTTCAAAAACTCATGCTGAAACATATCAAATCAACCCGGAATGACGTCAAATTTTGCAAGCAAGTCCGAAATGTTGTAATGGAGCTGTTCCAACTCTCAAAATCGCATTCCGGCCCCGATAAAAACAAACTCAAATCTTGGTCAAACCTCTCAACCTTCCAAAACATCAACTTTTCCAACTTTCGCCGAAATGTTTCAAACTACCATACGAACCTCCAAATCCAAATATGGACACACGCCTAAGTCCAAAATCACCATACGTAGCTATTAGAATCATCAGAATGACATTTCGAAGCCGTAAACACCAAAGTCAAATTTTGATCAACTCTTACCGCTTAAGCTTCATAGCTAGAATCCTTTTTCCAAATTGACTCTGAATCATCTGATAACTGAACTTGGCCGTGCATGCAAGTCATAGCATAATATATGAAGCTACTCGAGACATTATGCCGTCAAACAAGACTTTAATTCTTAAAACGACCGGCCGGTTTGATACATCTTCCCCCTCTTAAATAAACATTCGACCTCGAATGTGCCAAGAATCATCTCAAAGTCATCAAATCACTTGATATATTCATTTTACCTACACCTGCGGGTGTCCCCACGTCACCCCCATCCACATAAGCCTGGAGACACCATCTCAACTGCAATTCATCTGTTCCACCCATACCATTAAGCCTTATAGCCAAAGTTTATACCGCTCGTTCATCTCCAAGAGATTCGATTCCTACATCCAAACCCAATATTAGCCTCAACCAGCTACAACAACTTATGCCTACACCAACAAAGTACAACCACACATGGTGACATATCACACATATGCCCCTAATAACATCTCTGATCACAATAGTCGCCCATAATCAAAACCAACACCGGCAACTAGCCTCATACCCGTTAGAACCCTATTTCAACCCTCCACGACACTGACAATGATGCAAGAAACATGAAGACCTCATAACTATTCACCTGAATCAACATGTCACCTCTAACGTCACTGGGCACACACCACGCAAGCTAAACCTCAATAAGCGAAGCACGAAAATGACTGAATAAGTGAGAAGAAACACATAAAAGAACTATCAAACAAGCCCGACAGGTACAACTCCCTATCGATACCATTCTATGAATCAATTTACAAGCAAGAATTAAGTTACATGAACAAATTGTAAGAATCTCATCCTGATATAACTTACACCGCGACACATAGCCCAGTTCAAACACATCATACCACATGAATCCACGAGGGTCTCACCCTCAACTCTGAATCACAAGTACAATACACATCATACCAATTGAAACATTCTATGAATTTAATTCTACCAACAAAAATCACAACACATACTCAGCTCTCATACCAGTAGAGCGTCTAAATCACAAGTCGTAACCCATCACCCAGAATTCACATCAAAACTACCAAAATGAGGAACAAAAAGTCACTCATAGTCTCATCACTCTCAAAAATGAATAGAAACAAATGATAGACATGGTCTACCACTATAGAATCTCTCACCAGGAGTAGACACACAAACATGGTACTTAATCATGAAACTCGACCATAGGTGAAGCAACAAATAGGGGGACTCACCCCGATAAGTAGAACCAAAACAAAATATGAATGAGGCTGCTCCATAAAAAATCAAAAGCATACATGTATGACATCATATGGCGCGGCGGCCTCAGACCTACTATATAAAAAACACATCAACGGGCCAGACCTCCCCCTCTTGGGCGCCCTTTACTCACCTGAATACCCCGTTGTGATACATTTGTCCAACGTTTGGGACAATCTCTCACCATGTGACTGGTATCTCCACACTCGAAGAAACCTTTCTACTGAAGTGGTTGTGGAAACTGTGTGGTACGTGTACTTTGAGACCCATAAATGCCTGAAACACTATGCCAAAGCCTGAAGTGCAAACTGAACTAGCTCTCCCACAAAACCTCTACCATGTCGTACGCTGCCTCCAAAATAAGAACCAGTAGATCTCTCTGTTCTGCAAGGCCTCCTAGTTTCCCTATCATATCTCTCCTGACCTCGCCTTCCATCTCTCTCCTGGCCCCGTCTATCCTCTCTCTCCTGGTCCTACATGCCCTATAATCAGTGAGCGATCTCTACCACCTGCTGAAATAAAACATCTGACTCCAACTCCTGAGCCATGTTGAACCGAATATCATGCATGAGTCGCTCAATGAACCTACGTACTCGCTCCCTAACTGTAGCAATCCAAGAAGGTGCATGTTTGACCAAATCACTGAATCTAATGGTATACTCTAACACTAAAATATCTCCCTAGTGCAGCTGCTCAAACTCTGCATGCCAAACATCCCGAAGGGACTGAGGAACAAACTCTCTCAAGAATATCTCTGAAAACTGAGCCCATGAAAGTGAAGTTGCATCGGCCAGGTTACCTAACTCATATGCCCGCCGCCACTGATATGTCTCTCCCTTAAGCAAGAACATAGTAAAAGCAACCCTACTCATCTCCACAACACCCATAGTGTGGAGAATGCGGTGACACTCTTCTAGAAAGCCATTTGCACGAAAGTACGAGGGTCATACTTCTTGAATCTTGCAAGTCTAAGTTGCTCTTCCTCAGATGTTGTTCCCCTAACCACAAGTTGAACTGGAACCACAGGCTGTGTCGCCAAGACACCTGGAACTTGACCAATGGGAACGCGCTGCTCTGTAGTACGGGCGGCGAAAGTCTAGGCTCCTCCCCCGATCTGTGAAGTAATTGTGTAACATGGAATCAACCCCACCTGATCTAATGTACCAAACATGCTTAGAACTGTGCTAAAGTCTCCTGATGTTTGGGGGTAACAGCAAGCGCCTCTAGTACTTGTCCCCCAATCGGAGCTACTGGCGGCTCCTCAATTATTGCTCGAGTGGGTGCCTTAGAAGCGAAATGTGCTCCTCTTCGGCCTCTACCTCTGCCCCTAGAGACACCTGCTCCGGGTCCAACATCATCAGTAACTACATCTTGTGTCCTCACTATCTGTGAGAGAATAGAATGATAAAAGCTCACCCCCCAAGATCAATAAACTCACATGATAGGAATGAAAGAAGTGAAATTGTCCTAATAGTTCAGTAGCCTCTCGAAGATAAGTACAGACGTCTCTGTATTGATCCGCAATACTCTACTAAATTCGCTTATGACTCATAGCACCTATGAACCTAGAGCTCTGATGCCAACTATCACGATGAAAATTTCCATCCATTAGGTGTCGTGATGGCACCTGGTCTTAGGGACTAAGTAGCCTAACATTAACTGAAATAACAACAATATTTAACTAACATATGACAGTTTTGAAATAGAAATCTCTATTCAAATTTACAATCCCAAAACCGGTAGTACAAGTCATAAGCTCTACTAATTTTGCTAGAAAACCTCTAAATACAACTATTTTGAAATAAGGATAAACAATTTAAATACAACATTAGAAAGTGACTTTGAAGCCTGCGAACGCAGCAACAGGTTTACCTTGAGCTAGCAATCGACTAACTCTGAAATATCTGGATCTGCATAAAAGTGTGTAGAAGCGTAGTATGAATACACCACAACGGTACCCAGTTAGTATCAAGACTAAACTCAGTGGAGTAAAGACGAGGGACAGTCAAGACACCTATTGAACTAGATAACCTGAACAAGTATAAGTGGAGAACTAACAAAGTATGATATCTCTATAGAACGACGCATAATGACAAAAATAATATAACGCTTACAATGAGGAACATAAGTAACAATTAGCAGTGAATCACCATAAGTAATAACATTGTTGAGTAAGTTGATCACAGTCTAGATCCTATGAAAATAGATAAAAGAAGGACAAGTAGCAACTCGATGAGAATAACTGCTTTCATAAGAAGTTTATTCAATAGTCTCCACGAGGTACCATACCTTAAAATATTCACATGTCACGGGTCCCACTTCGAGAACCCTAAACACTTATTATCTTGTGCCCTCATTTCAACTTGTAACTGCACGGGAGACTCGCGTGCCAATAGAACCATTCTCACATAGAAGGCAAGTAAACGACGGTGTATATAAATACTCAATAATATCGGGAACCATCTTCTTAAACCGATAATAGTGATTAACTACGTGTATGCTTGTGCAAGTGTTCTAACACAGTCAACATAGTAAGTGTAGAGAAAATGAATAGTATGTAAAAATGTTCCCCACAACTTTTCACAAGATAAAACTCACACAAGTAGGTATGCCACTACATAAATATCAATAGCAAGAATGCCCCCAGGACATCACAAGTCATCACAGATCAATCCCTGACATTGTCCACCTTATCTCGCCACGTGCGCAATAATAAGTAAATGCCCGACTTGTCTTGCGACACGTGCATAATAATATCCCCACCTTGTCTCGCCACATGCGCAACCTACATATACAGCCCAACTTGTCACATCGCATGTGCACATATAAATAGTAACAATATAACAGAAGAAACCTCGTGCATCACAATAACACCCGCGCGGCAGAGACCTCGTGCATCACAATAACAATGCATAGAAAAAACCTCCTGCAACACAATAATATCCGCACGTCAGAAACCTCGTGCAACATAATACTGAGTATATCAACAATGACAATAACACAAGAGTGCGGCAAGTAAATCAACTCAAAAGCTTTCGATCACAAAGAAACAGTAGAATGAGTTGACAAATAATAAACACAATAGAGAAAACTAGTCACAACAAGAATAGCTCAACAAGGGAGAAATAATATGTTACAACGATCCCACAAAGTACAATTCAACAACAAGGGAGATAATATTTGTCAATAATTCCAAATAAGGATAAGTCACCTAAGATATAGGATAACTAAACTTCTTTTAGGGTTGAGCAATTATGAAAGAGATACAACAAATTCAATTAAGGGTAAGCAACATAAAGATAATCATAACCTCAATTAATAATGAAGAATTACAGACGATGAAAAATAGTAAATGGGAAACTTAATCATAGCAAAACAACTCCATATCTAATGAACTTAGGAACATAAGAGCCCATAAAGGTCAACTTTCCATAAATAAGCCTGAGCACGTACTCGTCACCTTGCGTACACGGACTTCACATGACACAATTAGCATAAAAGACTCAAATTCTAAGGGGTAGTTCCCCCACACGAAGTTAGGCAAGATACGTACCTGAAAGAAGATAGACCAATACTCTAAAATAAACTTATCGAGTAAAATAACCTCCAGACGGTTCAATCTAGCCAAAAATAACTTCAAAGCAATAATAAAACTCATAAGAAACTATTCCAGATAATAAAGCTTCAATATTTATCAAAAACTAAAAATCAACCCAAAAGTCAACCCCCAGGCCCGCACTTCGAAACCCAACAAATTTCAGAAAACCTGAATGCCCATTCCAGTACGAGTTCAACCATACTAAAATTATCAAATTCGGATAGCAATTCGCCCCTCAAATCATCATTTTACACTGTGAAATTTTTCTTCAAAACCTTAACTCAAAACAATAATTTAATGATAAAAGAAAAGTTAGAATCATGGAATATTATAAATTATAGGTGAAGAATACCTACCCCTATGATTTGCTTGAAAAACCCACGAAGAATCTATAACGACCCGACCGGTCGTTTTGAGCTCTAGCGCATCGTTTGGCAGTTTGTGGCCTTGGGTAGCTTCACTTCAGGTATTACGACTTGTGCATGATGTCGGAATTGAATTTCGGGGAAGTTTCGGAGTTGATTTGGAAAGAAAAATCTCATTTCATAAGCTTTAAGTTGGAAGAGTTGAGTAAGGTTTGACTTTTGAGAAAACGGCCTTAGAATCGTGATTTGAAGGTTCCAATTGGTTCGTATGATTATTATGGACTTTGTCTCCTTCCCGTATCGTGTTTTGGATGACCCAGAAGCGTTACGACACTTATTGTGGAAAATTGGCATTTTGGAAGAATTTCATGAATTTGGTTTGAAGTTTGTTTTAATGTTATCGATATTCGTTTTGGATTTCGAGCCTTTGATTAGTTCCATACGGTGAATTTGGACTGAAGAATGTTTTCGGATATTTATTTGGAAGTCAGTAGTTGATTTTTGGCTTGAAATGGCGAATGATGGAAATGGAAGGTTTGGATGTTTGACCGGGAGTTGACTTTTTAATATCGGGGTCATAATCTGATTCTGGAAATTGAAATAGGTCCGTATATGTCATTTATGACTTGTGTGCAAAATCTGAGGTCAATTGGACTTGATTAGAAAGGTTTCGGCATCGAATGTAGAAGTTAGAATTTCTTAGTTTCATTAGGCTTGAATTGGGGTGCAATTATTGGTTTTAACGTTGTTTGATGTGATTTGAGGCCTCGATTAAATTTGTATGATGTTTTAGGACTTGCTGGTATATTTGGTTGGGGTGCCGTAGGCCTTGGGTGTGTTTCGGGTGTCATCAGACATTTTGAGAAACTTTGGATGCTGGTTTTCTGATATCTGGTGTTGTTCTTCGCGTTCACGAGGAACCTCTAGCGTTCGCGAAGAAGGATTTTGCTTGGGACTTTGTTCTTCGCGTTCGCGAAGAAGGAATTCCTATTGTCCATCGTTCGACTTTGGAAGCTTATATTTTGCAATTTATAAGGAATTGGAAGATGATCTAAAAGTAAAAGTTGTAGCCCTTTGTGTCTAGATTTCATAAAATTAAACAATTTGGCATTTGGAGTTGTGTATAAAAAGTTATGATCGGTAAACTACAGGATGACCAGGAAGATGTTTGAAAATCGCAAAGAAGAAATTTGTGTAGCACAGGACTGACTTTGGCAGCTCATATCTTGAAATATGTAATGAATTGGAGATGGCCAAAATAGGAAAGTTGTAGATCCTGGTGTCGGGTTTTCAGAAAGATAAACCATTTGTCAATTGGAGTTTATACGAAAAGTTATGATCATTATACGAGAGGCTATCTGAGAAGAGTTTGGAAATGGCTTTTCAGAATTTTGTTCATCGCGAACGTGATACGGGGTTCGCGAACGCGAAGAAGGAAGTCGGGGAATAAGTCGTCTATTTCGGATCTTTGAGACATTATTTTGTATTTTTAGTTGGGAACCTCGGAATTGAGCGATTTAGGAGAGGAATTTCACCACAGAACATGGGGTAAGCATTCTTGGCTCACTTGTGATTACATTTCGTGGATTAATCTTCATTTCGGCGTTAGATTATTGATTTTTCAAGAAGAAATCAGAAGAAATTTCTATGATTTCACAAAACGAATTTTGGAGTTTTGAATACCGATTTGGAGTCGGATTTGAATGAAATTAGTATGGTTAAAATCATAATTGAATGGATTGTCAGATTTTGTGAGTTTCGTCGGGTTCCGATACATGGGCCCAACTGCCAACTTTTTGAGCGGAGTTGGGAATTTTTATAAATTGTTAAATTTCAAGCATTGGAGTATATTTTTGGTTAATGTGAACGTTATTTTACTAGTTTCGGATTGAACGGCACCAAGTTGGGGCTTTAGAGCGAAATTGTGACCGGAAAGTGGATTTTAAGACGAGGTAAGTCTCTTTTCTAACCCTGTAGGTGAATTCATCTAATATGTGCTTCAATTTGTAGGGGCTACATATGCACGAGGTGATGAGAGTCCGTACATAGCTACTAATTATGCTTATGTCAGGGTAGTTTAGGACCCAAATCATGTGATACTTGCGATTTTTGCACGCCACTTGCTAATTTAAATGATTAAGTCATAGTGGACCTTGATAAAGGAATTACAAAAGGTCGAATTTCATTTACTTGAGTTTTGTACGGATTACTTTACCGTTAATGAGAATTGATGTTTCTTTGAATAATAGCCTCTTAAAAATCTTGAATCGGTTGTTTATAAAGTATTTTTTCTTCTTGTGGAGCGGGCCGAATGCCTCGGTAGCAGATAGATGCATCTATGGTTCATGTCGTATGACCCTCGGCAGTACACAATTTATATATTTATATGTTGGATCGGATCGTACGACCTCGGCATAATTCATGCGTAAAAAATTCTTGGAGCCCAATTATAATTGGTATTGTTTCATTAGATTAAGAGATTAATTTGTTAAATAATGGAAATTAATTTGGGATTTACTATTAGTGAGAGAATTGTTCATTTCTTTCTTGTTATTGAGTTTTCAGCTGTATTTACATAATTCATGCTTAATTATAATTTCGGTACTTTATTGTTAGCCCATAGTAAGTGTCGAAATCAACCCATCCTCACTACTTCTTCGAGGTTATACTAGATACTTACTGGGTACACATTGATTTACGTACTCATGCTACACTTACTGCACATTTTGTGCAGGTACATATATGTCTAGTGGTCTTACGGGCGCAAAGGCGCGGCTATTGCGGGGACTTATGGTGAGTTGCATTCCATGTACGAATCTGCAACATAGAGAGTCCCCATCAGAGTTATTTACATGTTTCTATCTAATTTGTATTCTAAATAGGTGTTGTATATTATCATATTTCCTAATTGATGTTCATGCACTTGTGGAGCCGGGTTTTGCGGGTGTTTACGGGTTGTTCATCATTGTAGTTTGTGAAAATATTATCATTTGTCCTACAAATTCTGTTTCTTACTATTTAATTGATGAAAATTATGATTTCAAAATACTAAAATGGGTAAATAAGTTAATCATCCATTGTTGGCTTGCCTAACGGCGGTGTTAGACGCCATCACGACCTTTAGTGGATTTTGGGCCGTGACAGAATCACTCAAAACTGATCTCTAGAACTCCAAAAATGTTAAAAAATGGCTAACTAGATTACTTTTATATTCTGCCCAGGGATTAATGCATCGCGATTACGGAACATTCCTCGCGATCGTGAAGAAAAAAAATGAAGACTTCCTAAAACATTCTTCGCGATGCGACCTCAAGCTCACGAACGCAGTGACCAATCTCCAGACCACACGTAACACATCTGTGCACTCGCAAACGCCAAGAGAAAATTTGCCTGATTTCCTTACCGTCTTACCTCTACGTGATCGCGGACCAATGAGTGCCAACGCGAAGGCAAAGATCCTCCAACCTCCGCGAACGTGTGTCTCCCTTCGCGAACGCGAAGGGCAAATGCGTCCTGCCTCCAATAACACTATGGGAACGCGATTGCTTCATCCCGAACGCGATGAAAGACACCACATACCAGCATATCAGCACTCCAAAATAGAAGGAAATGGCCCGTAGCCCATCCGACACACACCCGAGGCCCCCGGGACCCCGTCTAAACACACCAACAAGTTCCATAACCCAACACGGACTCACTCGAGGTCTAATATCACAACAAACAACGTTGAAACTGTAAATCACACAATGGATCGAACTTACGAACTTTCAAATTTTCCAACTTCTAAAACTCGTGCCGAAACATACCAAACCAACCCGGAATGACGTCCAATTTTCCAGGCCAGTGCCAAATGACGTAACAGAATTATTCTGTAATGACCCGATCAGTCATTTTGAGCTCTAGCATGTATTTGGGTAGTTTAAGGCCTTGGGTAACTTCATTTAAGGTACTATGAATTGTACGTGCGGTTGGAAATGAATTTCGGAAAGTTGAGAGTTGATTTGGAAAGAAAATTCTCATTTCGTAAGCTTTAAGTTTGAAGAACTGACTAAGGTTAGAATTTTGAGTAAACGACCTCGAAATAGGGATTTAAAGGTTCCAATAGATTCGTATGATGATTTTGGACGTGGGCGTATGTCCGGATTGGGTTTTGGATGATGCGGGAGCGTTACGGCGCTTATTGTGGAAAGTTGGCATTTTGGAAGAATTTCATGAATTTGAGTTAAAGTGTATTTTAATGTTATCAATGTCTGTTTAGGATTCTGAGCCTGGAATTAGTTTCGTATGGTAATTTTGGACTTATGGGTGTGTCCGGATATTTATTTGGAAGTTCGTAATTGATTTTGGCTTGAACGGGCAAAAGTTGGAAATTAAAGGTATGGATGTTTGACCGGGAGTTGACTTTTTGATATCAGGGTCAAAATTCGATTCTGGAAATTGGAATAGGTCCGTTATGCCATTTATGACCTGTGTGCAAAATTTGAGGTCAATCGGACCTAATTTGATGTGTTTCGGGATCGAATGTAGAAGTTGGTATTTCTTAGTTTCATTAGACTTGAATTGGGGTGCAATTTGTGTTTTTAGCGTTGTTTGATGTGATTCTAGGCCTCGACTAAGTTTGTATGATGTATTAGGACTTGTTGGTATATTTGGTTGGGGTCCCGGGGGCCTCGGATGTGTTTCGAGTGTTATCTGATTATTTTGGGCTACTTTAGATGTTGGTTTCCAATGTCTGGTGTTATTCATCACGTTCGCGAAGAACGAATTCATGATGTCTGTCGTTCGACTTTGGAAGCTTATATCTTGCAATATATAACGAATTTGTAGATGATCCAAAACTGAAAGTTGTATCTCATTGTGTCTAGTTTTCAGAAAACTAAATTATTTGGAATTTGGATTTGTGTACAAAATGTTATGGTTGGTACACTACAGTCTATCCGGGAAGATGTTTGGAAATCGCGAAGAAGAAATTTAATGTTTCACAAGGCTGAGTTTGGTAGCATATATCTTGAAATCTATAAGGAACTAGGAGATGATCCAAACGAGAAAGTTGTAGGTCTTGGTGTCTAGTTTTCATAAATTTAAATCATTTTTCATTTAGAGTTCTGTACAGAAAGCTATAATCATTGCACTAGAGGCTATCTGAGAAGAATTTGGAAATGGTTTTTAAGAATTTTGTTCATCGTGAACGTGATGGGAGGCTCGCGAACGCAAAGAAGGAAGTCGGGCAGTGTTATAAGTCCTCTATTTCGGACCTTTGAGCCATCATTTTATATTTTTAGTTGGGAACCTCGGGATTTAGATATTTTGGAGAGGAATTTCACCACAAGACTTGGGGTAAGAATTCTTGACTCACTTGTGTTCATATTTCATGGATTAATCTTCATTTTCGGCGTCAGAATATTGATTTTTCAAGAAGAAATGGGAAGAAATTTCTAGAATTTCACAAAATGAATTTTCAAGTTTTGAATACCGATTCGGAGTCGGATTTGGATGAAATTATTATGGTTGAACTCGTAATTGAATGGATTATCGAATTTTGTGAGTTTGGTCGGGTTTCAAGATGTGGGCCCCGATGCCAACCTTTCGAGCGGAGTTGAGTATTTTTATAAATTGTTAAATCTCAAGCATTAGAGTATATTTTTGATTAATTTGATCGTTGTTCGACTAGTTTCAGATTGAACGGCACCAAGTTGGGATTTAGAGCGAAATTGTGACCAGAAAGTGGGCTTTAAGACGAGGTAAATCTCTTTTATAACCATGTAAGAGGGAATTAACACCATAAGTGAATTGATTTAATATGTGCTTCTATTTGTGGGGGCTACGTACGCACGAGGTGACGAGATTCCATACGTAGCTACTAATTATGCTTATGTCCAAGTAGTCTAGGACTCAAATCATGTTGTACTTGCGATGTCTGCACCCTACTTTTTAATTTAATTGCTTAAATCATATTGGAACTTGATAAAAAAATTGTAAAAGGTTAAACTTCATTTATTTGAGTTTTGGACGGGTCACTTGAGCGTTAACAAGAACTGGTATTTCTTTGAATATTAGCCCCTTAATAATCTTGAATCGGTTGTTTAATGTAATTTCTCTTCTTGTGGAGCGGGCTGAACACCTCGGTAGCAGATAGATGCATCTATGGTTCATGCCGTTCGACCCTCGGCAGTGCACAGTTTATATATTTGTATGTTGGATCGGGTTGTACGACCTCGGCATAATTCGTGCGTAATAATTCTTGGAGTCCAATTATAATTGATGTTGTTTCATTGTCTTGAGAGATAAAATTTGTTAAATAATGGGAATTAGTTTTGGATTTACTTATTAGGGAAAGAATTATTTATTTTTTTCTTGTTATTGAGTTTTCTGTTGTATTTATATAATCCGTGCTTAATTAAAAATTTGGAATTTTATTGTTAGCCCTTAGTAAGTGTCGAAGTCGATCCCTCATCACTAGTTCTTCGAGATTAAACTAGATACTTACTGGGTATGTGTTGATTTACGTAGTCATGCTACACTTGTTGAACATTTTGTGCAGGTACATATATGTCTAGTGGTCTTGTGGGTGCAGAGGCGCGGCTATTGCAGGGACTTAGGTGAGTTGTATCCCATATTACGAGTCCGCAGCACACAGAGTCTCCATCAGAGTTATTTACATTCTCCTGTCCAATTTGTATTCCAGAAAGATGTTGTATCTTAACATATTTTCCTAGTTAATGCTCATACACTTGTGACACCGGGTTTTGGGGGTTCCTACTGGATGTATAGTATGGTAGTTCACGTAATTATCATTGTTTCACCCTGTAAATTCTATTTCATACTATTTAATTAATGGAAATTATGATTTCAAATGAATAAAAATGAGTAATTAACTGGATCAAACATAGTTGGCTTGCCTGACGACGGCGTTAGGCGCCATCAGGGCCTATAGTAGATTTTGGGTCGTGACATAGCGGCGTTAGGAGCCATCACGGCCTACAGTGGATTTTGGGTTGTGACAGCTTGGTATTAGAGCATTAGGTTCACTTAGGTCTCATGGGTCATGAGAAGGTCTAGTAGAGACTTGCGGATTGGTACAGAGACGTATGTACTTATCTTCGATAGGCTACAGGGTTATTGGGAGCACTTCCCTTCTTGATTCCTCATTGTGAAATTTGATTCCTTAGAGGCTTATGCCTTTATTTCCTTCCTATTCATTCTTGTACGGTGTGAGCACTCGTGTCAGTTAGGCATCGAGGAGTTGTAGTGGTACTACAGATATGGAGCAAGATGTTTCTCCCTGCGCATTCAAGCAAGTTATTATCGTCTTCTTGCGGAAGGATATACTGTCATTTCAGCTCAGTGGTTGTATTATCGATGGGATTGAGGCTACGCGCAGATTGATATGATGTTCAGATATTGTTATCACGCAGCGTTGGTGTAATGGTGGGGTGTTTGCTTATGTGTTGAGGCAGTGAATGACTTGAAAGGAGGATTTCTCAGCACATGATTTAGAGGTTCAGCATTTATTTCCAGCAAAGGAAAGGTAATCGAACTATGAATGTTCATGTTTGGGTTGATGGAGTAACAAGACTTGGTATTTTTTAGCGTGGTAGAATTTTCATTTGTGATGTGATGTCGTTGTCCATATTTGAATGTATTAAGCTCGCTTGTGTTATGGTCTTCTTCAATTCACCTTTTGGTCAAGGTATTGTGAAAGGACGCTGGGGAAGCGGTCGTCAGAGATAGCAGTGTGCAGCGGTTTAGAATCGAATCGGTGTTTTTAATGTTGATGGCTCGAGAAAGATGATCATCTGGGAGGTTTAGAGTCTATGGAAATTCATTGGCTCCGGTGCTACATGTATGGATTTTATTTGAGGCAACATTTGGGCAGCGAAGGATGAGGAAGGACAGGGCGGGAGGTGTCTCGTGGTGGTTGAATTACCAATAGGTCAAGTATGAAAAGTAGAGGTCGAGCAGTTACTTAAAGAAGTTGGTTTAGCCGAAGTAGGAGTGGCAGAGTAGCGCATGGATTCTGTTGTAGGATAGCCACATGACTTGAGAAAAGTTTAGAGTGATTTGGGAATCATAGTGGACATTGACTAGGTCTATACACTTAATTTGGAATGTTGGCTACTATACTAAGGAAGATTGGATATGACAGAAAGGAGTTTGCTTGATATGAAGGGGAATGCCCCATGAGTTCGGATTGGAATGTATTGTAGCACTTTTAGTTGATGTTAATGGGGAGTGAACAACTCCTACAGCTGGTGAACGAGCATGGTCTCAGGAGGGTTTACTAATTTTGTAGTAATTACACCTAGTGCAGCGTCGTTGGAAGATGTTGGCATGGAATTTCCACACAAGGGTTATCTCATGTGAGCAGGTTAGTGGTTATGTGTTGTTGATGAAGTTTCTACGAAGAATTCTAGTGGCTATCCGGTAAGAGGTTGAATATGTGAACGAGGCTAGTGATTCAGAATGTTCATGAAATGTTTAACAGAAATATTTTGAGAAACTTGGCGAGTTGATTGTGCGAGATCATGGTAATTTGGAAGGAGGAAAATCTTTATGGGTTCTAGGGTTATGATATTGTAGCTTCAAGATAAGTGGGGAGTCCCACCGTCTATGGTTAGATCATGTGGTTGTCTCCTTGTGCGGTCTCTGGTCATCAGTGTATTGGTGAGTTATTATGACTAAGCAAAGAAAACCTTCAGTGGTAATTCGAGCAAAGGAATTGAGGAATGTGTTCTATACTTGGCCTTATCGATTCATGTTCAGGTTTTTGGAAGACTCAGAGTTTTTGCTTCTGGTGGGTGTAATGTACAAGGGAAAGGAATTGAGTCGGGCACTTCTTTGATAGGGTGTTCACGTGTTAGCAGAGCACTAGAGTTTGGCTTATTTTTGGGGCCACGTCAGAGTGGGTGACTCTCAATAGTGGCCCTAGTGGGTTCAAGAATTTAAGTGCAGTGCCTAAGGACTTGGAATGGTTTACGTTATCATTGGGTATGTCGTGCAGTATTGGAGGAAAGGAATAAATTGCTTCGGATTCACGAAAGGTCTTGCAGAACGGGTGTACTAGTTGGTGATGCAATTGTGCTCGTAAGGAGAGTATGAGATGGTTCATGTGTATTGAGATGATGTGGTCTCGTGGACTAGGTCACTCGGGATGAGTGTTGTTGGGTTTCGTTATGTTTTGAAGGGAGCTATTATTATTTCTAGGGCAAGCCCCGAGTAAATTGGAAGAAGTGGCTCGGTTAGTAATGGTTGAGGCAGCACGATTGTGGCAATGATCAATTTCTTCATCTTGAAGTTATACATGTAGTTTGTGGTTGTACACTTGGTTTTGAGCGCCACCACAACTTGGTTGATTTGGGAGGTATTCGATTCGAATGGCATTATTGTGTAAATGGATTCCGAAAGAGTTATGGCGGTTTAGATAACGACATGAGGTTGTATTTTCTGCTGTTTGAGAATTCAGTTGCGTAGCGGCATGATAGGAGTAGTAAGCGGCATGGGGACGGGAAGTTGAAAGTTAAGATTGCCGTTCGATGTTGATAGAATGTTACGAGCTTGGATGAGTAGGAGTGAATTCATATGTTCACAGTAAGCTAGCATTTTTTTTAATGTCACCTGAGAATGATGTTCTGTAGAAGAGGCTTTGTGTATTGATTTGTAGATTTTTTATTCGCTTTACAGGATTAGAATGGTTGGTGGTATGGATGTGCAGACTTTGCTACCTGAGTGGAAGGTCGTGGGAGCCTTCCCCACGAGGAGATTTGTATAAGTGTAACATGTTACTCACTTGATTGTTAAAGATTGAAACCAAGTATGGAGGTTATGATCATATCGCAAGTGCGAGAGTTTATGCCTGAGTGGAATTCTATTCCTTGGGCTATGGACCGTGTTAGTTTGTTCCGGATTTGATGGTTGTTCTTATGTGTCATGGAAAAGGGTTATTGTGGATCCTTGAAATATTATTAACTCAGTACAGTGTGATCAAAATCGGCTTGAGGTAAGTTGATGGGTCTAAATATGGATGTGTGCTCTACACCAGGCCAAGTGTATTCATTCAGCATAGCATTTCTTATGGAGGAGTATTTGAGCATCGGATGTTATTTTTGTCGTCAACTATTTCATGTAATACTCTATTGTACCATGTGGGTTGTGAGATGGCTTGATTATTCACACATGTTTTGAGGTCCCGCGTAGTGGTGGTGTTATGTGATCAGGATGGCTCTCAAGATGCAGATCACATATCGCACCTTAGTTGTGCTTGAGCTTCATTACATATGGCGCTATCCGTCTCCCCATGATTAGTATTATGCATTTGGTGTGCTTGTGGTTGATATTCGGACATTTCATGAGTATAAGCATTACGTCTTGATTTGTGTTAACTTTTGATTATTATGTGCGGGTCGGGTGGCACACCGCCACAGGTATATTATTTGGATCGGTGGCACCGCCATGGGTATGTGGTGTGGATCGGGTTTCATGCCGCAATATTGTCATGTTTGGATCGGGTTGCACGCCGCAACAGTGTCACGTTGGATCGGGTTGCACGCCGCAACAGCGAGATGTTAAGCACGATTCTTTATATTTAGTTTGGGTGTCTTGTTTCTTACCTATGAGAAAGGCTCATTGTATTTGATGGTCGTTTTATTCGTTACGGGGGCTGGATAGTTTTTCTCCACAGTTTGTTCTTCCTTATGTGTCATATTCAAGGTGTAGCCAGTTGGCACATTGATGGCGTCATATGAAATCTTAGGTAGTCTTTGTGGTGGCTTATTGCCGGAGCAGCTTGTACTGAGTGAGACGAGATTATTGAACCTTGGATCAGTGCGATCGGATTTATATAAGGCATATTAAAGATAAAATTTTGTTATATAGTTGTGAATGAGGTAATGGTTCTTGTCAGGAGGAGAGACTCAATGATTTGTTGATTCGGCAGGTGGTTATAAATTTCTACATATATCTTCCGTCGTGGCAGAATTGGGAGAGTTGGATCAGGACTTACATGCGTCATGAGGTGTGTTGTGGGCATTAGATTGGTGAAATTGCGGCTATTGTTGTCAGAGGATGTTATTATGGTCATGTGGATTATGTGGTGCATGGTTTGAATTCATTAAGGGTATACAATCATGTTTTGGTGCAGGGTGTAGTGACTGATACGGTGTTCGTACACCGAAAGCATGCCCTGTAGAGGATTTCGGATGTTGGAATTTGGCTCTAAAGCTTATTTGACTAAATAAAAGGGAGGATCTTCAGACTGGCTTTGGATAATGTGCTCAATTGGGTTGTGGTAACACGAGTAGGTTCACGAGCTTGAACAGTGATTTCGGAAAACTCTGGAGTAGTTCTTAGCACATTCGAGGACGAATATATGTTTAACTAGGGTAGAATGTAACAACCCGATCGATCGTTTTGAGCTCTAGCACGTCTTTCAGCGGTTTGAGGCCTTGGTAGCTTCACTTCAGGTATTAAGACTTTTACGTGTAGTCGGAATTGAATTTCTAGAAGTTCGGAGTTGATTTGGAAAGAAAATTCTCATTTCGGAAGCTTTAAGTTTGACGAATTGACTAAAGTAGGAATTTTGAGTAAACGACCTCAGAATCGGGATTTGAAGGTTCCAATAGGTTCGTGATGATTGTAGACTTGGGCGTATGCCCAGATCGGGTTTTGGATGATGTGGGAGCATCACGACGCTTATTGTAGAAAGTTGGCATTTTGGAAGAATTTCATGAATAGAAGTGTATTTTAATGTTATCGATGTCTGTTTGGGATTCCAAGCCTGCGATTAGTTCCATATGGTAATTTTGGACTTATGAGTGTGTCCGGATATTTATTTGGAAGTCCGTAGTTGATTTAGCTTGCAATGGCGAAAGTATGAAATGAAAGGTTTAGATGTTTGACCGGGAGTTAACTTTTTGATATCGGGGTCCAAATCCGATTCTGGAAATTGAAATAGGTTTGTTATGTCATTTATGACTTGTGTGCAAATTTTGAGGTCAATCGGACCTAATTTGATAGGTTTCGGCATCGAATGTAGAAGTTGGAATTTCTTAGTTTAATTAGGATTGGGATGCAATTCTTGTTTTTAGCGTTGTTTGATGTGATTTACAGCCTCGACTAAGTTCGTATGATGTTTTAGGACTTGTTGGTATATTTGGTTGGGGTCTCGGGGGCCTCAGGTGTGTTTCGGGTGTTATCGAATCATTTTGGGCTACTTTAGATGCTGATTTTTTTATGTCTAGTGTTGTTCTTCGCGTTCGTGAGGAGCCTCTTGCGTCCGCGAAGAACGAATTCTTGATGTCCGTCTTATGACTTTAGAATCTTATATCTCGCAATCTATAAGGAATTTGGAGATGATCCAAAAATAAACGTTGTAGCCCTTTGTGTCTAGCATCAAAAAATCAAACTATTTGTCATTTGGAGTTGTGTACAAAAAGTTATGATTGGTACACTACAGGCTGTCCGGAAAGATGTTTGGAAATCGTGAAGAAGAAATTTGTGTTGCACAGAGCTGACTTTGGTAGCATATATCTCGAAATCTATAAGGAATTGGGAGATGACCAAAACATGAAAATTATAAATCTTGGTGTCTAGTTTTCATAAAATTAAACCATTTGTCATTTGGAATTTTGTACAAAAAGTAACCATTACACTAGAGGTTGTCTGAGAAGAGTTTGAAAATGGCTTTTGAGAGATTTTTTCATCGTGAACGCGAAGAAGGAAGTCGGGGCAGTGTTATATGTCCTCTATTTCGGACCTTTCAGCCATCATTTTGTATTTTTAGTTGGGAACCTGGGATTTAGCAATTTTGGAGAGGAATTTCACCACAAAATTTAGGGTAAGCATTCTTGACTCACTTATGATTATATTTCATGGATTAATCTTCATTTTCGGCGTTAGATTATTTATTTTTCAAGAAGAAATCAGAAGAAATTTCTATAATTTCACAAAATAAATTTTCGAGTTTTGAATACCGATTCGAAGTCAGATTTGAATGAAATTAGTATGGTTGAACTCGTAATTGAATGGTTTATTGGATTTTGTGAGTTTCGTCGGGTTCCGACACGTGGGCCCCGCTGCCAACTTTTCGAGCGGAGTTGAGAATTTTTTAAAAAATTTTAAATTTCAAGCATTGGAGTTTGTTTTTGATTAATTTGCACGTTGTTTGACTAGTTTTGGATTGAATGGCACCAAGTTGGGGCTTTAGAGCGAAATTGTGACCGGAAAGTGGTCTTTAAAACAAGGTAAGTCTCTTTTCTAACCTTGTAAGAGGAAATTAACCTCATAGGTGAATTGATTTAATATGTGCTTCTATTTGTGAGGGCTACGTAAGCACGAGGTGACGAGAGTCCATACGTAGCTACTAATTATGCTTATGTCTGGGTAGTTTAGGACCCAAATCATGTTATACTTGGGATGTTTACACCCTACTTGTTAATTTAATTGCTTAAATCATATTGGAACGTGATAAAAGAATTTTATAAGGTTAAACTTTGTTTACTTGAGTTTTGGATGGGTCACTTGACCACTAATAAGAATTGTATTTCTTTGAATATATGCTCCTTAATAATCTTGAATCGGTTATTTTAATGTATTTTCTCTTATTGTGGAGCGGGCCGAACGCCTCCTTAGCAGAAAGAAGCATCTATGTTTCGTGTCGTTCGACCCTCGACAGTGCATAGTTTATATATTTGTATATTGGATCGGGCCGTACGACCTCGGCATAATTCCTATGTAATAATTCTTGGAGTCCAATTATAATTGATATTGTTTCATTGGCTTGAGAGATAAAATTTGTTAAATAATGGAAATAAATTTTGGATTTACTTATTAAGGAAAGGATTGTTTTTTTTTTCTTGTTATTGAATTTTGAGTTGTATTTATATAATCCATGCTTAATTAAAAATTCAGAATTTTATTGTTAGCACATAGTAAGTGTCGAAGTCAACCCCTCGTCACTACTTCTTCGAGATTAGACCAGATACTTACTAGGTAGGTGTTGATTTATGTACTCATGCTACACTTGATGCACATTTTGTGCAGATACATATATGTCTAGTGGTCTTGTGGGCGCAGAAGAGCGGTTATTGCGGGGATTTAGGTGAGTTGCATCCCATGTTACGAGTCGGCAGCAAACAAAGTCTCCGTCAGAGTTATTTGCATTCTCCTATCTAATTTGTATTTCACAAAGATGTTATATTTTATCATATTTTTCTAGTTAATGCTCATGCACTTGTGACATTGTGCTTTGGGGTTCCTACTGGATGTTTAGTATGGTAGTTAACGTAATTATCATTGTTTCACCCTGTAAATTCTATTTCATTATTTAATTAATGGAAATTATCATTTCAAAGGAATAAAAATGAGTAATTAAGTGGATCAAACATAGTTGGCTTGCCTGACAGCGGTGTTAGGAGCCATCACGGCCTATAGTGGCTTTTGGGTCATGACTTGTTCCAACTCTCAGAATCGCATTCTAACACACACCCGAGGCCCCTGGGACCCCGACTAAACACACCAACAAGTTCCATAACCTAACATGGAGTCGCTCAAGGTCTCAAATCACAACAAACAGCGTTTAAACTACGAATCGTACCATGGATCGAACTCATGAACTTTCAAATCTTTCAACTTCTAAAACTCGTACCGAAACATATCAAATCAACCAGGAATGACGTCAAATTTTGCAAGCAAGTCCCAAATGATGTAACGGAGTTGTTCCAACTCTCAGAATCGTATTCCGGCTCCGATATCACCAAAGTCAACTCTTGGTCAAACCTCTCAACCTTCCAAAACTTCAACTTTTCCAACTTTCACCGAAATATTTCAAATTACCCTACAAACCTCCAAACTCAAATCTAGACACACGCGTAAGTCCAAATTCACCATATAAAGCTGTTGGAATCATCAAAACGTCATTTCAAAGTCGTATACAACAAAATCAAATTCTGGTCAACTTTTACCGCTTAAGCTTTCAAAACTAGAATCCTTCTTCCAAATTGACTCTGAATAATTTGATAACTGAACTCGGTCACGTACACAAGTCATAGTACAATATAAGAAGCTGCTCGAGACCTTACGTCGCCAAACAGGACTTTAATTCTTAAAACGGCCAACCAGATCGTTACAGTTCTGATATGACTTATCGTTCTGCTGTTATTTGCTACTTGTTCTTGCAGACATGATCTTCTTTATATTTGAGAAAAATGAAACCACACCTATTTCCAAAATGTTCTTTGAATCCCAATTCACTATTTTTAGTTTCTTGCGGGATACTTATTACACATGCAATATACTTTTTACAAATGGGATAATATTTTTTTTTACTACCCACATCAATCCATCCTGAAGTTGGTGGTTAAACTCTACTATGATATTGAATCATTTCAGGAAGGTGGAGGGGTAAAGCAACACTAAATCCATCTGTTTGATAAATATATCAATTTTTTCTATGCTTTCCTCTTTATCTAAATCCCATTTTATTATTTTTCGCATCTTATAAATATTTCTTTATTGAGTTTATGGTGCCTACATCTAACCTCATTTAGTTAAATATGGCGAGAAATGAGAGCTCCTAGCTGCGATAAGGCTATTGTGAAGAAAGAACCATTACCATTTGGAGAAGATATCAAACTCTAAGATCTTTTTGTAAAGCAAGATAGTATCAGTTAATTCTATTCAATTCAGGGGATATATGAACTTTTTCCTTAATTTTTTTCACATGATTTCCTACTTTTTATTCAATAAATAAAGTGATTCATTATGCAATTCAACCTTTCATATTCACCAATTAGATTTGAAATCTAACACTTTTTAATGTATAAACTAATTACTTACAGATCTATATTAATGAAGCTGAAGATTGTGTGCAAGACATTACATTAAAATAGAAAAAATAAGGCTTAAATACTCCATAAAAGAGCAAACAACCTTGAGAAGACATTTATGTCAAGGCAATTTGATATTGTTATGGCCGAAGGATATAAAGAACATACAATTTATCAAAGAATGCTGCTTCCGACAATACCAATTGGAGCAATCAAATTTCATAAGGGAGATATACCAAAGTTTAATCGACAACGTGATGGGAAGAGCAAAAATAGAGTTAATCGTATAATATTTTTTTCTACTTTATTCATGGAAGGTTGTCTTAAGATTATGTGATAATGCTACTTTTGGTATATTCAAATTTGTAACTATACTTTATATATAACAAAATAAAATGTTTCTATGTATACATTAACTGTTTTTAGTATGTAATTGTAAAATATAATATGATATACACGTACAACACACGTGAAGAGAAACTAGTTATGCTAAAAGTGAGAATTCCAACCTAAAAGTTAAATTACCACACTGTCCTTCTATAAAATCTAAAGTGTTTTATTTTATTTGTTAAAAATATTCTTATGCAATGTATCTATACATAACTCTTGAAATGAATGGTCACCACTTTAGTTTTTGCTTCCCGTTAGCAACTCCTAATTTCATTTGCAAACGGTGCCACTACGAGAAGGTGGTTGTGAATCGACATTGGCAGACAAAATTTAGACAACTAACTGATTTTAAAAGGTGTCTAATATAATTTGAATCCAAAGTTTTACCAATTACAATTTTATTGGAGCAATCTGCCAGCGTGACAATATAATAAAACTAGAATGCAAGTGAATTTGCTTTTAAGAGCCCACAAAAATTATCAATATTTTCTCTCAACTTAATGCAGTATCACATGGATCCTCCTTTCCACTATATATTTTACATTGCGCACAAACCAATCAGTAGGACTATCGAGAAGGTTGGGAAAGAGATGAAAATTTGCACTTGGAAGTACATGCAAAAAATAGAGACACCAACCATACTCCAAAATTTGGAATTAGTGATCGACGAATTTAGATATCTGTTTTTCTCTCCCAATTTGTTCAAGGATTTCTTGCAGGTTTTTTCGAAAAAAAATCAAGTGAGCAACAAGTCTTTTGCAGCTTAATGAAGAGTGAACCACTTGTTGGAATGAACATAAAAGCTTTCTTTGTCGCGCGCAAGTAATGCATTTTGGCATCAAACCGTTTTGCATGAAGATATCAACTTCAAGGTGACAATAAAGAAGAAAGTGGCAAAATCAGGATCTGCTTACTTTATATTATTTAACTAGTATATCCTTTGCGATATTTGAAATCTGATTTTTACAAATATTAGGATAGATGTTCATCGTATGATATGACGATCTCAAAATATTAAAGGTTAAAAGACCTTATATATGCGTACAACAATTATTATTTTGGATATTATACTTGGAAAAATAATATTTAAAAATACACGTGCAATTCACGTGCCGAGAAATTAGTAAATAAATAGGAGAAAAAACTACAACGAAGCAATAAATGCAGCAAAACAGGGAATGCAATAACCAAAACGGCAATAGAAGAGGAAGAGCTCTCCCAAAGTAAACCATAACATGATGTCTGACCAGTCACCACCAAAGTAACCGTAAAAAGTTCTTGTAATTTACTTTGAAATTAGCTGGAACTTCAGGCCTTACCTCTTAAATTTATGAGCGACCATGATCACTGTCGGTAGTTTCTACAGTGGTGTCATCACATGTTTATTCTGCTTGAAATCAAAAAATTTTAAGATCTAGTTTAAGATCTCCAGTTCCTTAACTAAATAGTATAAAGTATACAAAATTACCTAAATACAACACTTGTTGGACTAAAGACTAATTAGAACCGAGAAGACAGGAAGAGAGGCAAAATTGAAAACAAAAAGTAAGAAGATATGGAGAAAAATAAGAGAAAGAGTGAAATAAAAAAGGAATATGGAAGAGTTGTGATAGTACCCTTACCGTGTAACACTAATCTATATCTATATATATATTAAAGCAAGAAAGTTTGCATTATAATTAAGTCAAGTGGCAAACTAATATAAAGTCACTTGGTAATTTAGGACAATATTTGTTATAGTATTTAACTTAAATTGAAAGATAGGATATTTCTTTAATTTAAATAGAAAGATAGTAAATAAGATTCTTTTAAATCTGAATGGAAAGAAAGTTAAATTTGAATTTGATTGATTAATTAATTAAGAAAGTTAATCAACATATAAATGTTCCAATTCAAACGAGAAGCTCAATGAGCGAGGCGAATTGTTCTAAATGATGAGCGAATTTTTTGAAATTTGAGTTCACAACAAAAACAACAGAAAAATAAAATGTGTTTGTTACTAGAAATAAGAGCAAAAAATCTAGGTTGGAACTCATAATCATAATTATCGAGTTGTTGGATCAAAACTTAACTTTCGTAACTACCATAGGTGATCAATAGTGTTCACTTCTCCGTGTGCCCTAAGACGTTACTAGAAATAAGAGTAAAAAATCTAGGTTCGAACTCATAATCATAATTATCGAGTTGTTGGATCAAAACTTAACTTTCTACCGTAGGTGATCAATAGTGTTCACTTCTATGTGTGCCCTAAGACGTTAAGTCAATAGATTTAAGTATAACAAATTTGAAATTAATATTTATATTATATTAGTAGTGATAACAGAAGAGGAAAAATATAAATTGAAGCATCAACTTGTATGGTGATTAATAAAGGAAAATTCACTTTGGTGATAGAGCACTTTCTTCATCAATCAGTAAACTTAATGTTCAAATCAATCTATATTATTTTATATATATTATATATATTAAATGAATAATATGTGTTGTGGCTAAGCTAAGTAGCAGTGGCACGCTACTATAAAGTTATTTGACAATTTAGGATAATATTTATAATAATATTTTAATTTAAAATTAAAAGATAATATTTTTAGTTTAAATAAAAATATAGTTAATAAGATTATTTTGAATCTGAATGGAAAGAAAGAATAATAATCTTATATAACTAATTACCTATTTTAATTAATAAGATTTTGACCACACAAAAAAATTAAACTGAAAGATAAGAAAAATACATCTATCTAAAGATAATAAATAAATGACACACAAAAATATTATTATTTAAATATTAATTTGAGCAGTAGAATAAAAAAATAGTGAATAAAATTTTATTATAAAAAAAAAACTAAATTCATCTATTAATGGGAGTTGTGGACAATAACATGAACAACTATAAACTATGGGTAATGCAATAAATATGTAATTAAATAATTTCAGTAGTAGATGTATACATAATGATAAGATTTATTTGATCTTTGAGACGAGAAAGTTTTTAAGATAATAATGAGCTAAATCATACTATATAAATAAGATACACGTATTTAAAACTGTTATAATAGATAAAACTAAAATAAATAAACAATTGACATAATTCCGAGAAATAAATTTAAAAAAATTTAAATATAATTTAAATTCTTATATTGTTCATTCAAATGAAAATTTAAAGCCAAACCTCCATATGAATAAAATAGTTATATAAAATTTCATAGTAGAGGGAATAATATAGAAAGAAGGGATTGTAAAGATAGTGTGGGTAAATTGATACTTTTAATTAATTTAAAAATAAATCTATATCTCTTGATCAATTAGCATTTCAGTTTTGAGAATCAAGATGTGTGATATATGTAGTTTGGAGTCGATATTTTAAAAATGATTCTCGGAAAGAGAATGGTCACATAAATGCAATTTGATTCGATTAATTTTTAAGTAACTCCAATAATGTTAGAAGGAAATTAATCAATCATTAATTTACACAAGGATAAAGGAACCGATGACATATATTTATGTGGATAAAATTTTAAACTATGAATCGACTCAGACATCGGCTAAACAAATGTCAATTGTGTTGCCTTACGGTAAAATTAATTATTTAATATTTTATAATTTATTTTATATCTCAATTGTTTGGAAGACATACATACATCTTTTTTGTCTTTTTATTTTTCTATTAGCTAGCAGTTGCTATGCTAAAATAGATAAGAAGGGAGGATAGATTCTTCTCTAATGGCTCAAGTATGGACTATGACTTTTTAGCTCGTTGTTGATATTTATGTTCTCTCAAATTTTATGAGCCAAATGATCGAGTAACCGTTGGGATCAATATATATATATATATATATATATATATGTGTGTGTGTGTGTGTGTGTGTGTGTGTGTGTGTGTGTGTGTGTGTGTGTCAATTAATATGAAATAGTTTTGGATAGCGTAAACATATAGAGGAATATAATTTCACTAATTGGGATTTCTATTTATACAAAATAAAGTGAATTACAAACATCATAAGGTAAGATTCATTTAATTATGAATTACATGTAAGAACTCATTTTATTTTAGTACATGTGCATGGTAGAAGAAAAATATTTAAAGTAGGTTAACATTTATTTAATTATAATATATTAATCTTAATTATATCCCAAAGGTATCACTTAAATTGTTAAAAACAAAGTGATTTTAATTGTGTGGCTAAAATTGAGATGACATTAAAATTATTGAGCAAATTATGATCCAGTTGTTTATAAGTTGGTAACTCCCAAAAGTTAGAATATATTGGTTGTTAATAAATTATCATGTATGTATATATTAATCTGTCATTGTGTAATTTTATGTTGGTAGAAGTTGATGTTGATGTGGGAAGTTATTATGTTGAGATAATAATATAATATATTTTTATAATTTAAATTAAGATATTACTAAATGTATTTTTATTAGTTATTACTCTATATGGTATGACTTCACTTAGTTTCAATAGATATGAGATAGTTTGACTTGGCACAGAGTTTAAGAACGAAAAAGAAGACTTTTGAAACTTATGATCCTAAAAATTTTGTGGGGTCATGATATTTGTATGAGTGCAAGAACTTCTAATTATAGGTAAAATGGGTAAAACAAAAAATTTAAAGTTAGATTATTTTATATATAGAAATGTGTCATTCTTTTGGAACAGATTAATAAGAAAAATATTTTATGTAAATTTAAAGGGAAGGAGTATTTATTTTTGAATCATATTGTATTTTTATTTGTTTGTATCACTGACTATATATAGGAATTATAATATTTAAGTTTATGTCAATAGTTATTCATATAAATTATTCTTTTTTGTATAGAATTTAGAAATATCATAATATTTTCCTGTACTACCACTAGTGGAAAAGATAAAATAGAGAATCTTGAAGCGACAGTGGAAGCCCGTTGACTAAACACGTGTCATAAGAAAAAGAGAACATGAAAGGGCTGGCGTATTAAATTTTGTAATTCAGCATTTTCAAACGTACCTGAACCTCCGGCTTCCAAATTATTAGGAACTTCGGAAGCCTTGAGGAATGAATTAAGGGTAGCAGTAATCACAACCACTCCCATCTGCGGGGTTGGCATGTTGTTTCGGTAGTTACTTCCCGTCATCGCATTGAACATCATGCCCATTTGGGCATTTAAACTCTACTGATGAGCCATAAAGGACTTCAAGGTTTCCTCCAAGTTGGGCTGATCCAGGGAAACCCTTTGAGGCATCGCCCTCAGGGAATTCGATGGCGAGGATTTGCCACTCTGTATGGCAAAGTTGTGGGTCGGCAAAGTTGTGGGTAGGCAAGTCCGTATGGGAGAGAAAGTCCCTGTGTTTTGACGCGTCCTTACTGGATGTAGTTCCCTTGTTGGGTGTCACTTTCTTTACTAGCCGGTACTTCTTTGTCTGTAGGCGGGACATGCTTTCCCTGGAGATTCACAGAGTCCCCTGGTTGTATGGGTTGTGAGGCCTTGCTGTGATATGATGGCTGAACGTTCTTTCCAGTTATTCTAACTTACAAAATGGAAAAGGAATTGACAAATAAGTGATAAACAAGCCTCGTTATGAGAACAAACAACTGATAGGGCTGACTATGAGTCAAATGCTCCATTGATAGGGCTTTATGATTGATTTTTAATGAGTTCATTAGCATTCGGTTCGAATCAAAGATTAGTCAAATGGATCGTAGAGTTAGGCTAAAAGAGCTGTAAGTAAAGCAGTAAAAATAAATAAGCAAAAGAAGGAATGATCTTATTGAGGTTTCGTTATGAGCCACAATGCTTGCACAGTAAAGAGGGATTGACTGCCTATCTTGACCAGAATACAATATCTGTGAATAACGAGTGAGAAGAGAGAACATTGAGTTACAGGTAAAAGAGAGTGGGGGTATTTATTGCTTAAGCCTGACATTCACATGCTTATTCCACTTTTGCACGCCGCTCTAAGTGGTTAAATGTAACAATCTGTCCGATATGTGTTATAGCCTCGTTTCCCTACTTATTTCCTCTTCTATGTTCATTAACAATTATGTGACTTACAAGGATGGTTGGATGGGTTTTGGGGAAGTTTCGGAGTGAATTGGGATACTTAGTCCAAGGTTGAAGGCTTAAGTTGAAAAAGTTGAACGGAGTTTGACTTTTGTATAAGCGACTTCGGAATGGAGATTTGATGATTCCAATAGTTTCTTATGATAATTTTAGACTTAGGGGTATGTTCGGATATTGATTTAGAGGTCCGTAAGTTGGTTTGAGTTTTTCTTGTGAAAATTAGAAAGTTGAAGGTGTGGAAGGTTGAGAAGTTTGATCGAGAGTTGACTTTGTCGATATCGGTTTGGATTTTGGTTCGGAGAGTTGGAATAGATATGTTGTGTCATTTGGGACTAGTGTGCAAAATTTGAGGTCATTTAAAGTTGATTTGATATGGTTCAACATTATTTTTAGAAGTTGGAAATTCATTAGTTTCAGTAGGCTTGAATTGGGGTGCGATTTGTGAATTTGATATTATTTGATGTCATTTGAGATTTTGAGTAAGTTCGTAACATATTTTAGGACTGGTTGGTGTATTGGGGTCCCGGAGGCCTCGAGTGTGATTCGAATAGTGTGTGGATCATGTTTCAACTTGGGAAAATGTTGAAGGTTGTAGGTTCTGGTGAAATCGCACCTGCGAGGATTTGGCCACAGGTGCAAGGCCACGGAAGCGGCTGAGTGATCGTAGAAGCAAAACTTGCTGGAGAAGGCCATAGATGCAAGCCCGCAGATGCGTAAGGAGTTCCACAGAAGCGGAGTTTGACTTGATAGGCTTAAATCGCAGATGCGGAAGGGATCCGCAGGTGCAGATGCGCAGGAGGTGGGGGTATGACCGCAAAAGTGGTCCTGCAGGCGAGGAATGAGGACAGTAAGTGCGCAGGTGCGGGACTTAAATGATTTCTGCAAAAGCAGCATCGCAGGTGCGACCAATTTAGCCGCAGGTGCAAGAATCACTAGGCAGATGTTAAAACAGGGGTTTTGGTCATTTTTCTCATTTTTGACTTGTGGAGCTCGACGGGCGTGTGGGCGTGCATCAGGGTAATCATGATCCGAGTTGACTTTTAGATTATGTCGCTATCATACCTTGTTATATCCGTATTTTTCCTACTTGTTAGATATACTGAGCTAGGATCCATGCTAGAAATTATATTTAGACTATGTGATTATTTGTTTAAGACTTAATGAGGCTATTTCTATTGTTTTGGTTGAACACCTGGGGATACCACCGTGAAATCATTCATTTTTGTCATGTAGGCATAGAGATGTATCATTCCTCATGCTAGCTGGTAACTGAAATGTTCTTATCAGTGTTGGGCTTTAATTTTTATACATGAAAGCATGTCTAAACTCCTGTAATGTGAACGAGCTGACTATGATAATGCCCTTGAGTTTCTTATTGTTACTATCATCATTATATTTGTGTTGTCCTTAATATTGGTTTCTGACTGTCTTCTTCTAAGCTTGTCACTACTTTCAACCCATGGTTAGTTCTCTTACTTATTGAGTACATGGGGTCGGTTGTACTTATACTACACTCTGCATTTTGTGTGCAGATCCAGGTACATCTGGACGTGGTGATTGCTAGAGTTGTGTTGGTACCAGTATTTGCAGACTTCGAGGTAGTTGTTATGACGTCAGCAAACCTTAACTCTCTTTCCTTTATTTCCCTTATTACTGTTCTATTGTCCAGACAGTTGTACTAAGGATTTAGTTTATATTTTGATACTCAGTAATGCTCAAGTACTCGTTGATACCAGATTCTAAGGATGGTTGTAGCAGTATTGTTATTGTTTTCATTAGATAATTATGATATTTATGTTGTTAAGTTTTTAAACCATGTTTATTCAAATGCATAGTTATTATATGGCTATCGGTTTGCCTATAAAGTAGTGTTAGGCATCGTCGCGGCTCTGGTGGGAGTTGGATCGTGACAAGTTGGTATTAGAGCACTAGGTTTCTTAGGTCTCACGAGTCATGAGAAGGTTTAGTAGAGTTCTGCAGATCGGTATATAGATGTATGTACTTATCTTCGAGAGGATACCAAAATGTTAGGAAACTTCACTTTTTTGCATTCTTGTCGTGCGGATTTACCGAAGTGTTCGAGTTCTCATACTTAGCACTTGAACACTGGGGGGAACCATTACATATGAAGGCACTAAAGGTGTTACGAAAACCGGGGACTGTTAGAATCAAGAATAATGTCATATCAGGATCAGGAACTGCATGATCAGCCCCGTAAAAAAAAGTTGTAAAAGTTAGCCACATGTATTGGAATCTTTATTTACTTAAGAAAAAGAATATTTATGTAAATGTACTTTTAAAGATTGAAGGAATAAATCAAAATCCTTTTATTTTTATCTTATTTCTTGTTCGAATTATAAGTGAATAAATTTATTTGTTTGAAAGTTAGTTAAAACTTCAAATGCTTATGCTGGAATGAACAGGAGACGTCCTCTTCAAGAACATTGTAAACATAAGAGCGCTCTCTTATGAAACCCTCATAGCCAAAGGGTAGATTCTAGAAGTGTTAATGCCCGAAAATAAAAGCTATTGAATGTGAAAAGAATTCTCGAAGCGTTGTTAGTTAAATGAAAAAGAATATTTTTTTGCACAACATTTAAGCAAAGAATTTATTCTATTAATTAAAATGCCAATAAAGAAATTTGGGCATAGTTACAAAAACAAATAAAACAATGTATACATCAATTATTCTTGCTGCCAGAGATTTTAGGGAGAGAAGAGTCTTCGTTTTCTTTATCGGGAGAAGGTTGTTCCACTTCTGGTTCGAGGCCTTCATTCTCTTCATCATCCTCTTCAGTTCTCGAATACTCGGAGTCAATATTCGAAGAGTCAAAAAGAGTGGGTCGAGCAGGGAAGTTCTCGAAAGCAATTGTCTCCAGCTCACGAGTTTTGGCAATGCATTCATCGATGTTAGCAATGCCTTCTTTGGCCTCCTCCAAAGTCTTCCTCTTCGTATGATATATGGCGTAGGTTTTCTCGAAGAGGATAAATTATGCCTGGTCTTGGAGGTCGGCTCGGAGTTTCCCAAGTTTTGTGTGAAGCTTATGATTTTCAGCTTTAATAATGCTTATCTTGGAATCAAGTTCAACATTTGTTGCAGCGCGAAGTTGATTCTGCTTCATGACCTTTTTAAGACTCTCTTCCATTCTTGCTCTCTTCTTCTCTAAAGCATTGGACTCCTCGCTTTTGGAGTTAAATTTAGCCTCCAGTTATTGACTTTCTCCACGAAAACATACTAGCGCTCGGCAGTAGCAGTCATGGCATCATGTAGTTCAACCCACTTAACCTTTGCATCTTTAAGGTCTTCATGCAGTTAAGTAACTTCTTGGATGTGGACCATTCTGTCTTGCACGGATTGCTGCAATTGGACCTCGATATCATCCATTTGAGCAGCTTTTCCTTCCAGCACTGGGAGGCGCTAGACAAACTGATTTCGTTCATCCAAAAGCTGATCTCATTCTGACTTAAGTTCTTGTTTTTCCAAGATCAACCTTTTCAGACCTTTAGAATCAACAAGTTGGGCTTGAAAAGGTTAAAGATAAGGTTATTAATGCAGTATATTTTAAAAAGGGATAGAAGAAATATAGGTTGATACTTGCACCGAACAGTGCATGATATTGTTTAGTGGACACTCAGCAGAAAGAGAGTCCATCTTTTTCCAATTTTTTTTTGTGGCCAACGACTTCAGATAGTTGGCAAGATCTATTGGCTTTAAGTATGTGGCATTCATTCGTGACCGTGAGGATAAGACTTCTCTTGCCACTGGGGATTTGGGTAGGTAACGGAAAAGTGTTCCCTAGATTCCCATGATCAGGTGACAGCGAGAAAGGAATGTTTTTTGTTAGTTCAGTTGGGGCTGGTGGAGAGGTAGCAACTGGTGTAGAGGAAGATGCGCTAGCAATAGGCTCAAAATCTCGTGGCGTAGGAAGGTCGGGGTTGAACTCCTTTGACCGGAAGCAACATTCGGGATTCGAAAACGAGATACAGCATTTTCGGCCAATCCCATTTCCACGAAAAGCCCTTGAACTTCTTCTGATTGTGGGGTTTGAAGTTGTGCTCACCCAGTTGGGCATCCAGTTAAGATGATGAAGATATTTTCCTTCTCTGAAGGGCAACCGCTGCATCATCGGTTCCTTCATCATCAAGGACCATTGTGGCCAATCCAGTTGGTGTCTTTTTCAATTTCTTCTCCTCCTATGTCCCAGCCGATAAGGTACATTTCCTCTTTGGTAGAATATTTTTGGGCTGCGGACTCCAGGAGGAAGCACTGTCACCCGAAGTGAGAGTAGATTCAAGATCTCTCCTCGGATAAGGGCATTTTGCAGTACCCGTTGAGCTTCCTCCGGGTCATCAAGAGCATAATGGATCCCTTCGGAAGTCCTGTGTGGTACAAATAGTTGATAAATTGATTCTAAGTCATTTTGAAATATTGAAAGAAGGGAGAGAATTTTTGTTTACCATGGTTTTTGGCTTTCCACCCTAGTCTGGGAGCCATCTCTTTCCACCTTTGAGATTTCGATGTAGTAATATCCAGAATTTTCTGTGCCTATTGAGCCAGATTCTGTTCCCGTGGTGGTTCCCAATAGGTTGCTGAATAAGAAAAATGCAAAGTTAATAAAGCAGGAAAATCTTTTTAAATATGGAAAGGAAAAGATATCAGAAAACTTATAAAGAAGATTCCATGTCTCAGGAAAAACGAGTGTTGTGGTTGGGAGGATGTCCCTGGTAGCAATAACAACGAATCATTACATCCACCCACGATCATTGTCATCGTCAACGCTAGTAAGGAGAGCATGATGACCGCGTTTGCTATGTTTTATCACGCTCAAACGGAAGATATTTAGGGAGTAAATATTCATCATATGAGCAAGAGATAGGGTATCCCCGGTCTCGGAGCATAATTGGCGGAGGCAAGCCACCATACTCCATACTGATGGGCCTGCTTGTGCCAAATAGATTTGGTACCGGTGGCAAATTTTCAAAGTTATTGGGTCGATTTCTTTACCCACTCCCAAAGCAAAAGGGTATATGTAAACATACATGAACCACGGTTTAGAGAAGGTGGCCCTTTCTTTTTCACTAGGGGCAAAGATTTCAAATTGTTCCATTCGCAGTCTTCCTTCACAACAGGGATACTAGAAACACGAACGGAAGAAGGGTACCTACGAACGGGCCAGTGTCTGTCGCTTTTGAGATTAATTGGATCTTTTTGTTCTTGAAGATCAGATTTGGTGTTAAGTTGAAGGGGTATGATGGAGTTCACGTTAGGAGGTTCATACTCAACATCAGCCTCATTTTTTTTGTTCTTCTTTGGGCCTCCACCGAAGAGAAGGTCAGAGTTTCCGAGGGCAACAGTGTTAGAAGACATGACGGTAAGAAATTTGTGAAAAAAGATTGTATTGAGAGAATTGAATTTCGCCATTAGGGTTCTAGGGTAAATCGGAGAAGAAGAAGGGATTGTAAAGGTAGAGAGCAAAAATTATGAGTAGTGGAGAAGTTTATAAGCAAAAATTATGGTCATGATTACCTCAAAAACTAGCAAAATATTTGCTTAATCATGGGGTAATACGTGTTCGGATTATGAATGCGAAGAGACGTGCGTTCTTTCAAGTATCAGAAATTGTTTAGAGACTTGCCCGCTAAGGAAAAAGGTTTTCTCTACTTCTTGGTAGCACTAAACTATTGTCATCGAAAAGTAGAGGGACTTCAGTATGCGGTAAAAATTGGTTAGTGACGATTGGACGAATAAGGAGGTGACACGTGGAGTCGAAGACAAGTAAAGATGTGAGGCAGCAAGTAGCTGATGCCGGTTGAAAGCATGAGACCGGTGTTAAGTGAATTCCAAAGATAGGATAATCGATAACAAATATTTGAAGAATTGATATCGGATAGTATTCAATGAACAACCGTTACATAGAATATCTACATTTATAGCCAATCGTTATGCAGTCATCAATGATGGTTTTATTCTCATTCAAGTAGATCTTAATTTGGGGATCTTGTCTTCCTAAATATAGCTATAAATAAGAGAATTAGTATCCATTGTAGGATGCGACATATTCTTTACAAAAAAGCTTGAACAATTTCTCATTTTATAATATTATCCTCTTACCTTGTTCTTGATATTGTTCTCACTTTTGCTACCGGAGAAGCTAAAATTCGTAGCCATGCATGTATTTCTTTTAAGTTCATTTTATAATTTTAATATTGTTCTTATTTATTTCATATTTCTGAATCAAATTAATTCACCATATAACAAATTCAATTGTATCGTTTTATAGATAAATAAATACAGGGTTGTACTCGATCAACTGTATTTCCATCTTACTCGAGTGCAACCAAGAAGAAAGGGGAGGGTGAATATGGTGGTGGAGCAGGGGTGAGTGGAGGAGGGAGGTGAAAGAGAAATAAATATTTTAAGAAATTATTGCAATATCACGCTCTCTACTGTCGTGAGGCTCACGATAGTTATTAAGAGCCCGTTTGGATTAACTGATTGTAAATAGCTGATAAGTTTGAAGTGCTGAAAAGTTTTTTTAAATGCTGAAACTGATTTTTAAAATAAGCATTTACGTGTTTGGATAGAAGTGCTGAAACTGGTAATAAGCAGTTGATGTGTTTGATAAAAAGTACTGATAAACTATTCTTTTGTTAAAATAACTAAAATACCCTTGAATCAAATGATTGTAAATTAAAAAATTTCTTTGTAAAGAAAATAATTATCAACAAATGTAGAATGAAGAGAAAGTCAAAAAATTATTTTGGGAAAAGTATTTTGTAAATTAAAGAATACTTAAGGATAAATAAGTAAAGTGTTGGTCAAACTAAAAGTGCTTATAAGCTGAAAAGTCATAAGTTGATGGTGACCAACTTATGACTTATGACTGATTTTAGCTCATAAGTATTTTGGATGTATATCAAACGCGTAGATAAGTCAAAAGGTACTGATAAGCCAGCTTATAAGCTTAGCCAAACACCCTCTAAATCATAACTGACACAATTATATTCAAGTTAAAGTGTTCAATAGGTACTACACTATATTCCTGTAATAAATGGAATTTCATGACAAGTTAAGGGCCTCTATGTATTCAGCCTTTCATAATCTTTATTATTGCTGCTTCTTCGTTGGAAAAGAGAAGGCGAGAAGCTGCTGCAAAAACAAAAGATGAGAATCTAATCTTCATTGGATTTTCACCGAACTGCAGCTGCTTCTTCTTCATTTCATATACCTCAATTCCCAAGTAATTCAAAAACTCAAACAGAAGTAACCTAAGAAAGTACACAAAAGCAGAGAGACCAAATCCGCCGGAGTAATCCACTGCATCGACTCTGCCACCGCTGTAATCATACAAAGATTCATCTAGAAAATTTAATCGGCGTTGGTGTTGATCCTTTTGCCTTGTCATCATCTTGTTTTTTCTCTAAACTAAATTGGTGAAAATTAAGAGAGGAAAAACACTATGGACAGAAAATGACACAAATGAATGAAGATTTGAGAGGATTTTGACTGATAACTATCCATTCAAACTAATATTGGAGACACTTTTTAACTAAAGCAAGATTCTAAGAGTGAAAACCTGATCCAAAAAATGAAGAAAGAAAAACTGAAGATACATTAAAGTAAGAACTTTTTAGGTGGTTGGCAATATTTTCAGATGGGAATGTGAAAATGAAGAAAAGAAATAGAAAAAGAGAAAAAAGTGGGGAAAAATTAGATGAAGGAAATGTGGAAACAGATCAAATTTTTTACCCTTTTCCCCCTCTCCTTGAGGCAGAGTATAATACACTATCCTTCATCTAGCGCTATGAGATATTCTTAAAGGGCGAAAGCGGACTACTTTGCGGGGAATTTTATGTATTTTTCCAAAAATTATCTAAGAAAGAGACTCCACTCAAAGACAAGCTAATAGTGATTTTTTTTTTCTTCCAATTATATCGATATTTCCCAATTTATCTGTTATGGATTTGCCCCGGTGATGGACGCAATGACACACCATATTCAAGGGGAGGTGTCATGGTGTATATTATTCGTTGATGACATAGTTCTGATTGATGAGACGCGAGGCGGCGTTGACGAGAGGCTGGAAGTTTGGTGACATGCCCTTGAGTCTAAGGGTTTCAAGTTGAGCAGGACTAAGGCAGAATACCTGGAGTGCAAGTTCAACGCGGAGTCGAGGGAAGCGAGAATGGACGCGAGGCTTGAATCACAAATCATCCCCAAGAGAAGCAATTTCAAGTATCTTAGGTCGGTTATCCAGGGGATGGAGAGTTTGACGAGGATGTCGCGCACTGTATAGGGGTGAGGTGGATGAAGCAAAGGTTAGCATCTGGAATCCTATGTGACAAGAAAGTGATACTGATGTTCAAAGATAAGTTATATAGAGCGAGAGTTAGAACAACCATATTGTATAGGGTAGATTGTTGGCAGGTTAAGAACTCACATATCCAGAAGATAAAAGTAGCAGAAATGAGGATGTTAAGGTGGATGTGCGGGCACATTAAGATGGATAAGATTAGGAATGAAGATATTCGAAAAAAGGTGGGTGTGGCTTGGCTTAGATGGCTCGGGCACATGCGGAGGAGAAGACCGAATGCTCCAGTAAGGAGATGTGAGCGATTGGCTTTGATGAGTATGAGAAGAGGTAGAGGGTGCCCCTAAAAGTATTTAGACAGAGATGATTAGGCAGGACATAACGAAACTTCATATTTCCCATGACATGGCCCTTGATAAAAAGGCGTAAATATCGAGCATCAGGAGTAGTGGAGCACTTTTCCTCTTTGTACCGAATGAAAGGCTAGTCATATAGGGTTGTATCCTAAACTGCTAGTGATTTCAATTGTCTCCACATTATTCTCACTTTTCATAGTACCGAACCTCACGTGTTATTGTTATTGCTTTTCATCTATTTTCTAATACTTATGATGCTATTATTATTTCTATAATTTTTATTGATGATACTGATATATTATCTTTTTCGTTTCCTTGAGCCGAGGGTCTATCGAAAATAGCCTCTCTATCCTTGGGGTAGAAGTAAGCTGTGCGTACACACTACCCTCACCTAATCTCCTCGTGCAATTTTACTGGGGGGGGGGGTTGTTATCCGTTGTGGATCAATATATAAATACAAACATGGCTGCTGTTCCATCGCTCTCTAGTGAGCCTAGTGATTTACAAGCTGGAAGTTTGGGAAGAAAACGAACATAACTAAATACTTTTTGCATGCATGATGCATCCATAGACCCAGTCTCATCTCACATAGTAAAGCAACCACTGATTCCATCTGCTCCTATGTTCCCGTCCCACATAGTAGCCATGAGATAGTTTGCCGCCACAGAAAGGGGAAAAAATAAACTCTACAGACCATGAAATATGGAGGGAAAAAAAACGAAAAATGTGTAGTGCATAGCTGTGTGGAGTGAAGGGTAAACAAATTAGCTTCAGAGTTCAGACGTTAAACCATGATAATATTTTTTTTGCCTACATGATGAAAGATCATCCTCTTTGCACATGATCAAAGCTTTTTCAGCCTTCGGATACATGATGCATTGAAGAGACCCTCAAACAAAAACAAAAAGCAATTAGAGGATGAACACCAAACTCCAAAATCTATCTCCCAGAAAAAAAAAATGCTTTTGACACAACTATTATGTAAAATTCCTTCCCACCCACCCAGAAAAAGGAGAGCCCCTACTGTACAGTTGCAGGACATTAGTCTGACCAAATGGACCAAAACCATAGAAAAACATGATGCAAAAAGTCTGCAATGTTAACTTCACCAATTAAGTCACCTTAAGCTGCAGGATATAGTGAAACCTGAAACAGATCAGCAATATAAGAACACTGACGAAATATAGAGGGAAGAGGTGGTATAATAAGAAAAAGTCCTTCCCAACCGATGAACAAATAGAGAAAGAGCTGAATAGCAGTTTACAGTGCAAAAGAAAGAGCTTTAGAGCACTACAGATTAAGGGCGTATTGACATTCCTTACAAAAAGCATGGAATTATAAAATTCGAAGGGTAACCTACTACTAAACCTAGCAGTTTAAGGCTACGCTTTGACCACTTGGCACACCTTTCGCAGTATAGATCTACTAAATAGACAAGAAAAAACAATGTTCATACTTGGAGTTCTTGTAAAGGTATCATCTTAGTCAAGCTTATTTTATCTTCCTCATATCTGTTATTCTTTTTTGATGGACTTTAATGTACGGCTATAAGTTTACCATTACTTTCATTCATTTCTTTAGGGAACGAAATATTACTCCCTCCGTTCCACTTTAAGTGGCAACATTTCCTTTTTAATTCATTCCAAAAAGAATGGCAGCTTTCAAATTTTGAAAACAATAAACTTATTATTTTATCCTTAATGTAAATGATTATAACCATCTCGTAAAATTCCGTGCCTATTCAAACTATGCCACATAAAGTGAAATGGAGGGATTATTCAGCAGCCCACAAGTTCTTATTTTTTTCATTGTTTATAATTTCTTTTTAAAGATTACTATATCCCAATGCTTCCCAAGGATCGAACTAAGTGAACTTTGAATATCTTTTTTCATTTTTTTATAGCCAAGAAATCTTCAAAGGCCAGTGGGGCACAATTTAAAACTCGATGGATAATGGGTCCGTGCCTCTACCCTTCTCCATTAAATACCAAGCTTTTGTCAGCAACAAAGTTTGAAACCGTGACGCGCGCGATCTACATTCCATTACTAGACCAAAGCCCTAGGAGCTGAATATCTTCGGTAGCTTTCAATAAGTAAAGGAAGCCGGACAAATGCATAAGGATATTTTATTTCCAAGAAATGATATCCTTGGATTTTATGCCCAAGCCAGAAAAGTAACATGCCTCACCTTAGATTTTGCCTCCTACTAGCACACTATACTAAAGCACTATTTCGTCAACTTACCTTCACTTGATAATATAAAAATGATCAACTGCCGTAAAGTCAAACAATAAAAAAAAACAAATGGGATGGTGAGACTACCTAGCACTCTAGGGCTGGCTTGAGAACTATTTCAGCTTGGCAACCTTCAGGCCCTACTTAATGTTATGCATTCCGCACAGAAGACATGTAAATTAATAGCTGAGCTTAAGCCTCAAAATTCCTAACAGGCTTCAGGCTACCGTACACACTACGGTTAGCTCGCAAAATATTTGAGCTATCTTCAGGCACTTGTCAATATAACCCATATAGAGCAGAGGTCGAGGTAACTTTATAGCTGAGCTTAAGCCTCAAATTTCTTGGCTCACAAGCTTCTTCAGCCTCCAAAGTGTTTCATACACGTATTCTAAATCTGATGTCTCTCTACCTGTGAGTAAATAGTTTGTCTCCTAGGATATATAAATATTCAGAACTCTATTTGAAATATATCTCCACCTTTCACCCCCAACTTCATCCTACGTAACACTCGCTCCTGCTTCCTCTATCTCTATCCTCTTATCAACACAAACAAAATGAAAAACCCGTCTCCCACCCTTATATTACTCAAGCCACGTTGAACTTGTGCCTTGATAAGTCATTCTAAATTGACCTCGGTGAAAAAGCTATAAAAGCTGGAAATTGGAATGCTTGGCCAAGAACTAGTTCAGGATTATTCCAGTTAAGCCAAACAAAGCATCTCTAGGGTTGTCTCAGATGGATTACATACTTATTTTAGATGGATGCTCAACCGCATCCTTTCCAAAATCTTTCATCTGCCTTTTTTCCAATATCTGTCATCTGTCTTCATTATAGTAAACTTTACCCTTTATTGACAAAACATGACAATAGCACTACAAGTTATGGTCTGCCATCAAATAGAGAAATGATAGCCTTGCTTATGAAAAGCATGTGTCTCCCTACCTTCCTTCTTCCTCGTTCCTTTACCACCCATCTCTAGAACTCTTTAATCCTGAGTAAAGTTCAAGCTGACAATGAGATGTTTCCAAGCAGAATGACATATCTTATGCACTTGTAATGAATGATGAGCTATGTGCATGATTTAAATGTCATACAGAAATAAAGAAAACATGAATATTATCACAGAACCAAAGATTATGAGCTGAATTCAATTATATTTTCATGGCTTCCTCAGAAATAAATGTCACTGTCAAAACCTGCATTGATTCGTATAATTCGCATCAAGGGAGTAGAGAAAAAAAGAGATTGTGTATCACGAAAAAGGGATTTAAAAAACTGATAAATCCTACCTATCCATCACCACCTGCCAATGGAAGTTCAGAATTTTCTGCAGGAGTACTAGATTCAATAAAGATGGAAGAGAGAAACGAGCAAAAAGGAAGAGGTATATCCGTGATGTCCCTTTATACTTTATACTGATCATTTTAAAGGAGTACATGAATTGAATATAGTTAAAACGACAAAAATACAACTCAGATGTCATAAAATAAAGGGGTAAAATGCCAAACTCATTCATGAGAAAATGCAGCTCTCAATTCCTTTTAACATAGCTTCTAAAATGATAGAAAGAAGAAAAAGGAGATATATCCATACCAATGAAAAGGTTCCCGGGATGGGGGAAGGGGGAGGAGAAGCAGAAGAGCATTGCAAGAATTTCAAAGACAGCGATTTTACCTCAACAACTTGGTTTTACATGCACTTCAATGATGTCATCATCCTCCATCCCGAGGCTACTGGGAGTTGCAGTAGGATTAATTTTATCCCCATCAAAGCAGAAAACCAAAATTTTCAGATCAAGCTTGACTTTATCAGCATACGATTTGAACAGCCTCTCAAATTTATCATCCTACGTGAGTATAGATAGGATTGAGTGTCATAATAACATTTAATTCCTGGCTATGAAGCATGAACTTATTCATATCATCTACACGAACTACACAAACAACGGAGAGCCAAATAAGAAAGACAAAAAAACATGAAGAAATATCCATGACGAGTTAACATGATATAGAAACAGCTACAAAGTGAAATAGTTCAAGGCCAAAACAAAAGAAAACAAGCAATATCTTGAAGATTAAAGGCAAGTCAATGCTAACAAGTGCCGATCACTTCAAGGCATCACTGGTAAATTAATTAATCGCTTTGCAGTAGGATTAATTTTATCCCCATCAAATCAGAAAAGCAAATTTTCCAGATCAAGCTTGACTTTATCAGCATACGATTTGAACAGCCTCTCAAACTTATCATCCTACGTGAGTATAGAGAGGATTGTGTGTCATAATAACATTTAATTCCTGGCTATGAACATGAACTAATTCATATCGTCTACACGAACTAGACAAACAACGGAGAGCAAAATAAGAAAGACAAAAACATACAGAAATATGAAGCATGACAAGTTAAAATGATATAGTAACAGCTACAGAGTGAAATAGTTCAAGGCCAAAACAAAAGAAAACAAGCAATATCTTGAAGATAAATGGAAAGTCAATGCTAACAAGTGCTGATCACTTCAAGGCATCACTGGTAAATGTTTGAAGAGCGTCGATGAGTGCCATCTTTACTAATGGGTTAATTATCAAATGAGGTTATTGGGATATGATGCATCAATTTTCCAGATGGTAATTAAAGCCATTGTTACTACAAAACAAAAAGTCTGGTGCAATTATTAAGTTCATATACCAAACTACTATTTTGATTGTAACAGGAAGATGGTAGGAAACTAAATCCTGCAGCTTTTGGTACATACTTGTTCCGTCATAAAAGTAATACTCTAACAGAATCGAGTAGATCCTACAGTGATAACCACTTTCTAAAATAAGACACTTTACAAATTAGTGATATTCTATAATGCACTTTTTTTATGCATACATAATTAACAATATGTTGTACAACCAGCTATCAAGTGTTTGAAGCGTCATAAGAGATGACGAAACCATCCTACTTGTTAGAATATGTGTATGTGTGTATAATTAGTCCGAGTCCCGCATGGAATAATAGGAGTAGGTTATATATTATGTGTACTTATAAATAGGGTTCATTGTATTACAATTAATATTAATAATAAGATTTTTCTCCTGTGCATTTTCACACTACTAGTTTCTTTCCTTGCATGCTCAAATATAAACTTAGCTCCTTTATAGGAGGAATTACCTTGTCCTATGCCAATCTCAACTCCTCTATTTCTGCATATGTTACATGAACTCAAAAACTAGTACCAGTAGATGTATGCACTTACACGTGTACGTAGGTCTTTTAGCCTATTTTGCAGTGTTGTTAAAACTCACTTATATTCGGTCATATTTGTTTGACAAGGATGCTTTTTTTTTTTTTACAAGGATGCTTTAACCGCAAATGAAGATCAAAGTAACATAGAGGTTTTTCCATATTGCATTTTAAAGAGGACAAGTGAAATACTTCAAAGAACTTTCTATCCATTTATAGAGCTAAAGCTTCCTACAATCTTAGGTTCCAAGGAAAATCAAATCATCCCACAACACTACTTCACAAACAACACTTGGCAAACAGCACATTCTAACACTTGCCCTCTCATTCAGGCTCAGTTTATTTGTAATATAAGC